>SPJY01037796.1:784121-824576 GCA_005191435.1 Raddia distichophylla | reverse complement strand
GGAGCTCGCGGCGACGGTGAGCTCCTCGCGGCGGCGACGGAGGCGAAGCTCGCGGCGACGGCGGAGCTCGCGAAGGGGGCGAGCTTGCAGCGGCGGATCTCGCAACGGCAATGGCGGAGCACGGGCACGGCGAAGCTCGCGGAGGCGGCCGGCGGCGAGCTCACGGAGCTCCGGTGAGGTGGAGGGGCGGCGACGGGATGTGAGGAAGAAGAAGGTGGAGGAAGGAGGAGGATGAAGAAGAAGACGAGGATGACAAGCGGGCCCCGCCTGTCAGAATTGTATTTTGATCGTATTTGATTTAGTGTATGTCGTAAATCCTCTGAAATACCCGACAATGGCATGGGTGATATATAGTTGCAGAAATAATGGCGTTAATAACAATTCGCGTTTTGTAATGGCATTTCTGAAGTATCGCAACTTTATAATGGCACTCATGTAAAAAATCCTTAAATTTAACAAGGTCACGATATAAAAGTGGCGAGAACTATCGATTTAAATAGATATTAAAATCAACATGTTTAAAGGTCTAATCAAAAGTTCACTTGTTTCCAGGGGGATAAACAAACCACTGACAAGATATTAAAGTGATTTCACTAACATAAGAAAAAATATATATTTTACACTCTGAACTATCACGTTTCGTCTATATAACCAGAAACTATAAAATCAGGTATTCTAACCCGCAAAACCTAGAAGCCGAGTTATAAAGATGGTTTGGGATGTGTTTTTGCTCATGTCACTAGTGATGTGGCAGTCCAGTCATAAAAAGCAACATATAAAAAAAATGTGTAGAGCCCACTGCCACCCACTATTTCTTCTTCTCCTACCTTTCCTCTTGTCTCATCCTCCTCTCTCTTCCCCACCCTCACCACGCATGGTAGAGCTCGACACCCTCCTCACCAAAGCTCTGCCCTTGGAGTTGGTGTGTCGCCGGGCCATCTCCGGCCTCCCCTAGCAGTAGCGTGGATGGGTCATGGAGGAAGACGACGCTGATGAGAAGGGAGATGACAACGACGCATATGGGTCCTCGTCCACCCTCATCGTGTCGTGGGAGGCTTGGCGCCAATTAGTGAGAAGGCAGGGTCTCCTCTCCTGCCTCGATAGTAGTGCTGCCTCTCCTACCTCCGTCTTTCCTTGCCTTAACAGTGCCGCGGGTTAGAAAGACGACGACACACATGTGAGCAGGTGAAGCGGCAACCAACGAGGACGGAACCTGCCGCTACGCGAGGTGGACGCATGCGATGTGGGGGAGGAGTTCGGGCGGCAAGGAGAGGACATGCACATAGGGTGGTCAGGGCGACCACACATAGCGAGGTGATGCTGGAGTGGCGAGGAATGGGCGTGAGGGAGGTTGGGCGAGACACGATAGTGAGGAAAGAGAGGGCGTGGGAAGGTAGGCCTGCGTGGGTGGGCAATGTGGTTAAGCGCGACGAGGTGAGGGAGCTTAGGTGGCGAGGCGGCGAGGCGGGGTGCGTTCATGGGCGTCGATGCGTGGGAGGACAGGAGAGGCGGGGGCACATAGGAGGTAGACAGTAAGGCTCACATGCAGGTGGGTGAGGTGGACAGGAAAGGAGGAAAGCACAAAGAAGAAAAAGAGTCGGAGGAGGAAAGAGAGAAAGAAGTGACATGTGGGCCCAAGTTTCATATCATGTGCATGCAAAACCATCGTGGGGGTTATTTTCACCAGTTTCACTGTTTCGTGGCTAGAATGTTAGGTTTAGAGTTTAGGAGTTATGTAAACGTAAGTGTGTAAAATTAATAGTTTTTTTCTTAACATAATGAATGATAAACGGGCTATCAACTAATTTGTAAATCTAAACGAGCCTTTGGAAGAAAGACAATGTGTAGCAATATCGAGCAAAGTTAGTGATCTAAATTGCAAGCAACTTAGGACATGTTTATATAGTGTAGTTGATCGAATAGATAATACATAAAAAGTAGATCAAGATCAAAATATGACAAAATAATAACTATAACAATAGCAAAGAAAAGGACATTTTTTTTTGCAGCAGGGGCTTGACCCCAATTCCATTCCAAAAGAACAGAATTTTACAACGATCAGTATCAAAACAACAAACCACCACGATGATAAAACCAGCTATTCCCCTGCCAACTAAAATCCAACATTACGGATATACAGACCAGCCGCTCAAAATAAAGACCAATATTTTAACAACCAGCCACAAAGGCTTCCAAAAACCAACCAACTATCCAACAAATTAGCCATCACCCAAACGACTAAAAAGACCAGGAATCCTTATCAGAGACGTTCAATCTTCTTTATTATCCCTGTTTCCAGACTCCAGGCTCAAACATCCATCTTCTTGAACCTTGGCCATCTTCTGAAGAACTTTCTTTAGATGCTCCACACCCAGTCGAAGGCTTTCTTTTTCTCCTTCCGGATAAAGCCCTGCCCAATATATTACATTGATTAGCGCTAGGCCCTTTACATGCCACTCTTTGACACCTTTACATGCCAAATGCCACTATGCTCTTTGATACATCGTCTAATCATCTAGGGCACAAGGCTCGTGCCACAAATGGACGTCTTACTCGATCTAAACATGATTATTTTATCTATACTAAGGCTGATAGCGATCTTCTCTCACATTACCCAATCCGGCTCACGGTTGATTCACTAAATCTATAATCTTTTAGCATATTCTAGGCTGTTAAAATAATTTCGACCATACAAAAAGTACATAAAAATAATCCATCTCGTCGACGGTACGTAGATGGTCTTAGAAATTGTATCTATTTCTATGGTATGAAATCAACTTGACATATTAATAAAGTTACATTTGTATGCACATGTGGAAAATCCACCAATATCATAGACGGAATCACTGCGACATTTTTCAGATTAACCATGCTGCTTAATCCGTATTTTTTTTTTCAGAAGGGTTAACACCCAATTCCGTTACTCAGAACGGAATTACGTTGTTCCCCCAAATCCAACAACCAGACTGCTCAATCTGTCTCCTAATTCTGTGGGTCTTATCGAGTGTATATGTGTGTGTTTTTTACCGTGTTCCGTTGTTTGGCAGCGTGTGCCAAGCGGATCATGGATGCATGCATGCACGACGAACCGCCGGCGACTGCCGCTGTCCCTTATCCCCCGGCCGGCCGGAACCCCCGGAAGAACGTGTATGCCGTATGCGCACGCGGAAGCGCGAGGCACGTCGCACGGAGCCGCACATGATTCCGTGCGCGTAGCTGGCGTGAAATATCTCGGAGCCAGCGGGCGGGCGCCCTGCCGCCGTGCCGCGCGTATCGATGGAATGGTGGCACTGCCAGTGCAGCTGTGCATCAGTACATCAGTACGTGCAGTAACTCAGCATTTTGTTTATTTTAAAACATACTTTATATAATATATCTACTATCTTATCGTCAGTTTATATTTAATTTTAAATTATATTTGATTTTGTTGATCATGATATAAATATTGTATTTAAAAAGTTGTATATATTATCTGTACATGACACGTTCATTTTTTTATTTTTTTTTACAGGCAGTGGGATCATCGGAGATGCCACAAGTCCACAACGAAACTCCTCCATCCTCGTTGTCCGCGCGCGCGAGGTGGCGCACTGGCGCGCGCGCTGCCTCGTCCCGGGCCGCCCCACCTGTCAACCTGCGCCGTGCCGATGTGTCCGCGGCTCAGCTCGGCACCGTGCGTGCAAATCGCCGCGAAAATGCCCGCATGCACGCATGTCGCTCGCGCGCAGCCGGCACGGAGGCATGCGTCGTGGTCGTGTAGATTGGCATGCGGCGGGATGGACGTCACGCCGTGCGCGGTGACCATCGACGCCGAAAGCCTCGATCGTGCCATTGGGTTTGGTGGATCTTGGAAGACGCCGCCCCCGCGCGCGCGCGCGTGGCCCCCTCGTAGCTTTGGGCAGTTGGGCTCCTCCTGGTAACCTGCTCTGGGCGCTGATCAGGCGTTTGTCGTGGGCTCTTGGCTGCTTGGAACTCATGCACGTCCAGCGCGTCAGCGGCAACGCGTGCGATCACTCGCTAAGTAAGAGGATCATCGATGTTAATTGATAGAGAGTTCTGATCGTCGCACGTCTCAAATTTCTTTGACTATCCGTTAATTTGAAGTTAGACTCTAACAACGTCAAAATTGCACCTTTTACCAAGCCATATCGAGGAAGGTGGGTCCCATGCCAACCACTCACCTTTCACTTCGGGAGCCCATACAGCACGGTGCTCCGTCCAGGAGGATTTGGACGGATGAGCTAAAAGACAAAATATGTGACGTCATCATGAACCAATCTGAACCAAACTGAACCTACCTGAACCAACCTGAACCAACCTTCTTCTTAGAGTTCGCAAAATATTTTTTTCATATTTTTTTGAATTTTTTAAAACATATTTCAAGTGGGTTATAAATTTGCTACAGTAAAACGCAACTCAATATTAATCTGAAACAAACAAGACCTGTAAGAGGATCAATGTTTATTGATAGAGAGTTCTGATTGTCGCACGTCTCAAATTTCTTTGACTATCTGTTAATTTGAAGTTAGACTCTACCAAGCCATATCGAGGAAGGTGGGTCCCATGCCAACCACTCACCTTTCGCTCTTGCCCTTCCCATCTCTCGCTTTACTGCTGCTGCCGCTTGCAACATGCTCATCCATAGCCATATCGGTCCACACTTCACACACACACATAAAACAAAAAAACAGCCAGAGGAGCAAATGCTCGAGTGAGCGCTCGTGGCTAGCGGTGGAAACGAGCCGGTCTGAGCTCCGTAAAAAACGAGCCAACGGTTCGATGCTTCGGTGAGCCAACAAACAGGCTTGTCTCGAGCTCGTTTGCACCACTGAGCCGCGTCTAGCCGAGTCGAGCTCGTCCGAGTCTAAGCTGAGCCACGACCATTGCCTTTGCCACATTCATTTCAATAAACGAGCCGAGCCTGCTCGGCCGAGCTCGGTTAAAAACGAACGGAGCCTGGCACGGTTCGCTGTTTGGTGAGCTACAAAAAAGGCTCGGCTCGAGCTCGTTTGCACCACTGGTAGTGTCAAGCTGAGCTGAGCTTGTTCGCTGGGTCGTCGTAGCGGATTCTCATCGGGCACCGGCACTGATGCAGACGCTTTGCGCCTCATCGTACTGCGTGCATCTTCCTTCCTTCCCTCTTCATCCGTATTTCTCGTCTCTTATCGCTCCGATATGATTTTGTGTTTGACAAGCTTTTGGTGGCAAAATCCGGCGAGCTTAGTGTGGGGGTTCGCCGGATCTGAAAAAGAAGGGGTCGAAATGAAGGTGAGTCCATTTTTTCACACGGAACCTAAAAAATATGTGTGTTAAACTTGATTTTTTGCTTGCTAAACCTTGTGTTTGTTCTTATGGGAACTTTGTTATTTGCCTTGGAGAGTTGGAGGTCCATAGTATAGAACCTCGGTGATATACATGTGAAACGTTTTCTAAGTTTTAGTGGCTATTTTTCCAAGTATCAACAAATGCTTTCCTAAGTTCCCATAATGACGGTGTTGATGTTAATACCTACTGAAACCTGATTTTTTTTTCCCAGTGAAACTTGCGTGTTATCTTCTGAAACTTGGATATTTGTCTATTGAAATCTGTTTTTTTGTTTGCTAAAACTTGGTTTTGTATTCATGGAACATCTCGTATTGTTAAGTTTTAATAGTAGATTATTCAAATTTCAGTAGTAGGTTTTTCAAGTTTCAATGTTTTTTTTTCATTTTGCAGTAGTCGTTTTCTAAAATTTCAGTGATGACATCATGCTGATGTCAGTCATACGATTTATTGGACGACCAATTTGTGACGCCCATCTAAGTTTTTTTCAATACAAAATAATTAAATTTCCATTCTAAAACAAAGTAAAAATTAGTGTGAACAGACTTAAAAATCGATCATCAATAAAAAAATAATATAGGCTAGCCGAAAAAATATTGAACTATTTAAAACTTAAGAAGCATGCATATGTTTTTTTATTGTTTAGCAAAACAGGATAATTATTGTCAACGTGGCACCGACACATGCATGATCGATGTGCTCTTGGAACTTGCAAGCATCTATGCCATACGCCTTCTGTTGGAAGTCAGCTCGGAATGCAGCTAAGCAATATTGTGCCTTTCTTCAGGGTTTTTTTTTCTCCTCGCACCAAACACATTGGATACACTGATACAGTGATACACAGTGTATCGTGCGTTCCCCAGTCCTTTTTGGTCAATATAGCTACGTACTAGTACTTTAAGAAAATCATCGAAGCTGAATTAAATTTTGGAAAAAGTCTATTTACCTCCTGAAGTATTGACCTAAGCGCACATAAACCGCTGACTTCGAAAACCAACTAACCAGTCCCACGAACTATTGAAACCAGTGCACTTAACCCCCCGTTAGCGGTTTTGAGGATGGTTTTACCACCGAGGCGCTCCACATGGGTGGAATTGCCCACGTGGCAGCCTACGTGTCTCTCTCCCCTCTCTTCTTCCTACCTCTCTTAGCCATTTCATTGAGCGCCAAAAGTGCATCCTAGCCATCGCGCCCCGACTGTCGCCGCCTGCCCCCGCGCCCAGGCCGCTGCACCCACGCCGTCGTCGCGCCCGGCCACCTCGGTCCGCGTCAGCGCGAGGTACGCCTCGGCGGCCTCCGGCTTGCCCTTCTTGGCGGCCGGCGAGTCGTCCAGGCCGGCGCCGGCGCCCGCGGCCTCGATGTCGCGGCGCGCGAACGGCATGGCGGCGACGTGGGGAGCTCGGGCGAGGAGGAGGAGGCGTCGAGGTGGAGCATGGAGGAGGCGGTGGCGGGGTGGAGCAGGGAGGAGAGGCAGAGAAAGGAGAGAGGGGAGATGAAGAGAGAGAAGAGAGGGAGAGGAAGAGAAAGGCTTACATAGGGCCCCATTTTTTATTTTTTTTGTTTATATAGGATTGTACTGCCATGTCGGGTGCCACGTGTGCAATACCACCGTCAACGCGGGGCACGCCCGACGGCCTCCGACTTGCCCTTCTTGACGGCCGACGAGTCGGCCAGGCCGGCGTCAGCGCTAGCGGCCTCGATGTCGCAGCGCGCAAACGGCATGGCGGCGGCGTGGGGAGCTCGGACGAGGAGGAGGAGGCGTCGAGGTGGAGCAGGGAGGAGGTGGTGGCGGGGTAGAGCAGGGACGAGAGGAGAGAGGGGAGATGAAGAGAGAGAAGAGAGGGGAGAGGAAGAGAGAGACTTACATAGAGCCCCACTTTTTTTTTGTTTATACGTGATTGTACTGCCACGTCGGGTGCCACGTGTGTAACACCACCCATGTCACCATGTGGAGCATCTCGGTGGCAAAACTACCCTCAAAACCGCTACCAGGGTTTAAGTGCACTGGTTTCAATAGTTCGTGGGACTGGTTACCTGGTTTTTGAAGTCAGGAGGTTATGTGCGCCCGGGTTAATACTTCAGGAGGGTAAGTAGACTTTTTCCTTAAATTTTCTTTGGGACGGACTATATTTTTCTGTCACTATTGAAAGTTAAAAACAAATTAAAACATTCCGTCAATTCCTTTAGCCACTGGATTAAGATGCATCCGAAGCTGCCGATCCGAAATTTCTAATCATCCATTGATCCTCCCTGTCGTCACCGAAAATCGGTTTCCTCCTGGCTCGCGCTGGACGATTGGACGGGCGCCATTACCATCGGCAGCCACGGGCCTGTCTAGCTACCTCCTCCGGTACGACGTATCTTCCTCGCCTATGGTACGGCTTCTGCCACCACCTCTCCTGATGTTTTTAAAAAATAAAGATTCCATTCATATAACAAAAACAACTTATTACATAGAGGCCCGTTAATAGCCAAATCATGAAGTCGAGGTAAAGTAACCCATACATCTAGCTCCACTCCAATCGGTGCCATCGTCAAAGTCGAGAACTGCTACAATCAGCGCCACCACTAACCCCACCTCCTCTAGTCTCATCATCATAGGAAGAAAGACAAGAAGATCAATTCTCATCATCACAGGGAGAAGGACAAGAAGATCAATATCAATAATAGAGTTGAAAGCTTGCAAACCCACCACAACTGCCATTGAGGAAGACAAAACCGAGCACTGCTGTTGTCACTATTGAACTCGTTGCACTACAAGTCATTAAAATGCATCTCAAACCTTGCCCTTTTTTCAACTCCACCATCACAAACTACCCTCGGGTGATGATATCGGACCTACTCAACGTCGATGCCTCTGGGATCAAATCCCACATCGACTGTTATAGCCCGCTGCGATTCGACCATCCCATGAACCACAAATGATCTGGCTCCCCGTAGACCAACACTTGGTTTTAGGCCTAGGTTTCATTTGGCCTGC
The DNA here is from genome assembly GCA_005191435.1 of Raddia distichophylla. Taxonomy (NCBI): domain Eukaryota; kingdom Viridiplantae; phylum Streptophyta; class Magnoliopsida; order Poales; family Poaceae; genus Raddia; species Raddia distichophylla. The sequence continues at coordinate 816,274 of SPJY01037796.1, read as the reverse complement.
TACATCCACAGGCTCAACTAGATCCACAACCAAGGTCCAGGGCTCATTTAACTCAAAAGATTAGCTTGATAGGTGATGATAGCACCACCTTTTAAGTTGTGCTCCCCCACTAATAATCAATGTGGAACTAAACCCAATAATCTTCCTCGTCACACATAGGTGTCGGGTAATCCAGCCCGACAATCGTGAGAACTAATACTACTTGTTAGAGCCTGTTGTGATTTGGCTCACTCATAGTCCGCAGTGATCCAACTCCTCCCAATACCAACACCTGGTCACGGGCTCAGGTTGCATTGCCCTGCTACATCCACAAGCCTAACCAAAGCCACAACCAAAGTATAGAGCTCACTCAACCCAAAACACTAGCCTAATGGATGATGATCATCCCACCTTTTAAGTTGTGCTTCCCCGCAACTGATAAGCGATGTGAGACTAAAACAAACATTCTCCCCCATCAAATATCGGGTCACCCTAGACCGACAATGGTGCAACCCTAGAGATGTTTAGGGTTTTAGACCTAAAGCTCGTGTACCAGTTATTAGACCCTGTTGCCATTCGATCATCATGGCCCACGACAATCCGGCTCCTCCCAGACCAAAACTTGGTCTTGGGCCTAGCTTTCATTGGGCTTGCTACATCCACAGCCACAAGTAGGGCTACAACCAAAGTTCAAGCCCCACTTAAACAAAAAAAACTAGTCTGATAGGTGATGACCATCTTTTCACGTTATGCTCCCCCACAACAGATGGCCGATGTGGGACTAAACCCAACACCGTGGCTTTCCCCCCTCTTCACCACCGCTAACGACGTGAATATGTCTTTTATTGAGTAGTGCAATCTACAAATACAACAGACATCTGACTTTGGAAACCCGATAACTCCCCCAACCCTAGAATCCTACACCTAGAAACTAGGCCAAGGCAAAAACAATCTGAAACAAAGCCCGGAGGCCTTTGGCCGACCCCTAGCCTCCACCGATGTTGATGAAGATGCCAGCGATGGAGGGCTCAGCCAAAATCGTTTAGATCCCTATTTGGGTGCTTGTTTTACCACCGTTCTTTTCTAGAACAATAATTTTCTTTGAAAGTTTTCATAGCCTGATTGATTTGTGGTTGAATGTTTCAAACCCCTTTTGTTGGCTGTGAAGAGTTTATTATGTTTTGATGACACAGTGCTAAAGATTAATGACATATCTGTCTATCAATTATATAATTAAGATGGGGCCAACAGAACCGCCACATTAATTATAAATGACTAGAAATCCCATATTAATCGGAAAGAGAAAAAGAAATATCTACACTGTCAATTATCGTGATCCCGAATTATAATGAGTTATAATAAAATAATAGTCCACCACTACCATAATAAAATAGAAGTAATTAAAATAAGGTTCATATCAAATACAAGATTAAAGGAGTCCAAATCAAATACAGAATTAGAAAAAAAAATCTATATTAAATACGAGATCTAGCCGCTCGAATACACGGGACACTTTGCTCGTCAATATGGGCTCGGATATTAGGATGGGTTCATCTAAAACTAGGTGTTTTATTTTGTCCTTTTGTTTTGAAGAGAGGTTTGAGATGTGCTTGGAGTTGCTGGAACCTGTCAAGATGATGGATGCATTGTCGTTATTAGGTGTTGACCTTGTTTGTTTCGGCTTAAAGTAAAGTTACTGTAGCAAAAATTAAGGGTGCTAAAAAAGTCTAATAATTATAAAAAGATAATTTAAAAAAGTTTTACAATCTTTAGAAGAACCACTAAAAGTCTAAAAAAAACATCATTATAAATTTTTTGAAACAAATCATTATAAATTATTATAACACATAGGTTACAGGTGTTGCGCACGCCGAATGATACAGGGCGTGCTGTGTGATCCTTTCCCTCTAATTTCAGTCGCTGCGTTTTCACCGTTGGATTTCTTTCAACAGGCACTCGAGCAAGCTCCAACTGATAATCCCATGATTAGTCTCGTGCCTCACTAGCTTCCGTGCCGCCCCCTTTTCACCGATTGCTCGTATATTGCCTCCTTAAAAAGAAACGCTGCCCGTATATTGTGATTTTTTTTTCTTCGTGCATGATTAATCAAAAGACTAGCCAGCTCTAGTTAGACGCACGGATTATCATTCATTTGTCAGCAATAGAGAAGTCCATCTATCTATACACATTCAAGTAGGAGGATGCATTTATAATCGTTACAAAATTTATCACCTTAACTGTTGTAATTATGAGAATCATCACATAAATGATAATCTATCCTCATGATTTTCCTCCGCGATTTCACGAGAACGGTCAATTCCAAAATTCACATAAGATCTAAAAATTTATGAAAGACTAGCTATTTCGATCGTATTCATGCACATTCATGTGCACGACTAGAACTAACTTGCATGTGGTTGCCTTTGTGCTGCTAGCCAACGATGATCGTTGGGAACAATTTGATCACCATATTTAAATTGTTTCAGATAATTTTATGTAGTTTTATAAGTGTTCATATAGTTTTATTAAATGGTTTCATATATTTTCATCAGATGTTTTCACAAAGTTTTAGAAAATTTCATATAGTTTTATGGAATTTTATATAGTTTCAAAAGGTTTCATAGCCTTTCATATTAAGTTCATTTTACGTCCCTAAACTATTGTGGAAGTCCAATTAACTACCTAAATTATAAAACTGTTTATTTAACCCCCTTAATTATGAAAACCAGAGTGAATAACATCCTAAAAAGTGGTTTTAATATTACGTTTGACATTTTAACTTGAATAAGTCCATTTTAGCCCCTCAACTTGTTGAACAAATTCAATAAGCCCTCTAACCAACAAAAGAATGTTTTAAACAATTTCATTCCTTCTAAAAAATATAACAAATGTTTTATCATTGCTAAATCTATGTGAACATTTACTTGAAAATATAGTTATTATGAAAATATTCTATGCATTTAAAAGGGATAACAAAAAATGCACTAAAAATTGATGTTCAAATAAACGACCAAGACTTCAAAATTTAAAATCAATAGTTTTCAATATTATTTTAAAAAAAATTCATCATTTATAATTTTTTAGGCTAGGGTGTTATTGGACTTTTCAATAATTTAAGGGAAAAATAAATTTATTCAAAATTAGAAATGCCAAACCCACCGTTAAATTGATCTACATTGTAACCACTATGGGAGGCTATTTGATCTGGTTTTCATAGTTGAGAAGGCTAATAGACTTTTTTTATATAGTTTAGGAGGTCAAGTGAACTTTCATGTTAGTTGAAGTTCGTAAAATGGAATTATTTCTTTCATAAATAATTTCATATGGTATTATATTGATGTCATCATCATGTATGTTGACATTATCGCTGCATTTCAGCTCATCAATTGGATAACATTAATGTTTATTTATTGGCCTCTTTCCTCCCATGCAATTAATCATAACGCTAGGTGATACAAGGTTTTGGTTGAATCTTTGCACTTGCACGGCTTGCTCAATGAAGGCTCAATCTTTATTTAGGTCCTTGGAATTCTTGAACTTCATATGATCGAGACCGTTGGAGAGATGATGTACCGGGACTATGAGGTTGCAAGTGATTATATCTTTTTTCCCTTTAGCTGTTTATGAAACAAACTACTCCCTCCGTTCTTTTTTATTTATCGTTGTTGACGATACAAGGTTTTGGTTGAATCTTTGCACTTGCACGGCTTGCTCAATGAAGGCTCAATCTTTATTTAGGTCCTTGGAATTCTTGAACTTCATATGATCGAGACCGTTGGAGAGATGATGTACCGGGACTATGAGGTTGCAAGTGATTATATCTGATTTTCCCTTTAGCTATTTATGAAACAAACTACTCACTTGGCCCCCTAAACTTTGTTTTGTCTCACTTGGCCCCTGGAAGTTGTTTTTGGATGTCACAAAGCCCCCTAGAAGTTGGATCCCGTTGCAACACAACCCCTAGAAGTTGGCTCCGGCTGCGGAAAAAATTAGTCTGTGTGGAAACTTCAAGGGGCCAAATGAGACAAAACAAAGTTTAGGGGGCCAAGTGAGATTTTCGTTCAACTTTCAGGGGCAAAAGTGCAATTTACTCTTCTTTTTTATTTATCGTTGTTGACTTTTACACATGTCCTTTAACTATTCGTCTTATTCAAAAAAACTATTTAAGTATCATTTATTTTTGTTATATTTTGTTTTATCATTAAAGATACTCATTACTTATATTTTCATATATTTGCACTAAATTTTTTAATAAGACAAATTGTTAAAGGTTATGTCAAAAAGTCAACGGCGACAAATAAAAAAGAACGAAGGGAGTTTCTCATTTCATAATCTATGTGCGCTAATAAATATTTTAAAATCTTGAAAGGCATAATTGCGTCAAATTGCAGGAATATTTGATATCCATCCAAACAAATGTTACGTTTTCTATATATCTTGGCTAAATCATCTAGAGTCTGGCCCATCTTAAAGGCTGGTCCACACAAATAGAATCTTATTTGGGTGTTTTGGTCTCGTTTCTTCATAGAATTGATCCGAGATACTATGATTTAAGTTGCTAGGGGTTATAACTTATAAGCCAGTGCAACAGCCAGCCAGAGAGAGCATCAAAACGCTAGAACCGCAAGAGAATTTCACAATGGAATGCACATATGTCATGGAGGGGCCCTGATGGGCGGCAAAAGTATTTGTTCTCCCCATGCTAGTAGTAGTGCGGTGTGTGGTGAGCAGAGGCCAGAGGCGGAGCCCCAGTGCACGCACGCCCCCTACAAATACCCCCACCCCTCCCGCTCCACTTCTTATCTCGGGTAGCCTCCCAGCCGAAGCCATACTGAGCGAGCGCGAGCAAAGCAATCGACCCTGTGTTCGTTCGCAGCGAAAGGAGTAGCCACTGTCCACTAAGTTTTTTCTGTAGCGAGAGGAGTACAAAATAGCAACCATCTTAGCTAGCCAGCCAGCAAAGCAGAGACAGAAACTGGAACGAAACCAACACGCGCGTTAGAGAGTCTACGAAGCTTATCTCTCCGCCGCGCCGCCTCAACCTCTCGTTTCACTCCGGTCCGCCTCCTCCGTCAAACCGCCTATATATCGCCGCCGCGTGCTCCCGCTCTGGCTTTCTTGGTCGCCGCCGCTGCCGCCGCCGCCAAGAAAGATACTAACAAGAATTAACGCACGCAGTACTCTTGGAATCTTGGCTAGTAGCAGAGACGAGCACAACGTAGAAGCTAAAGCTTAGCCTTCACTCACTAGTCACTCGTAGTGCCGCTGCACTGTGCTGCCTCCTTTGGGGTGACCTGTAAGGCTGTAAAGCTAGCTACCTGCGACAAGTCGAGTGAGGGAGACATGGCACTGACAGTGTTCGAGACCGCCGAGCAGCGCCTCCCGGGCCACGTCGGGCTGGTCGACGGCGGCAAGGTTGCTGCTGATGAAGAGCGGGCCGCGCTGCTGCAAGAGACGGACCACGGAGGCGACGACGACCGGCCGGAGAGGGACGACATATGGAATATGATCCAATCGCAGTCGCGGAGGCCGGCCGCGGCGCCGGCGCCGGCGAAGCAGCAGGCGTCGTACGTGCACCCGCTCGTGCGGCGCTCGTCGAGCCTGCTCAGTCAGAAGAGCCTGGAGATCTGCACCGAGAGCCTCGGCTCGGAGACCGGCTCCGACGGCTTCTCCGACGCCGACGGCGCCACCGACCGCTCGCGCGCGGGCTCCGACGACGACGACGACGAGGAGAGCGCGGACGAGGTGGCCGCGCGCGCGCCCCCGCCCAGGGCGTTCCCGCCGCCACTGCCATCCCTGGCGCGGCGCGCCGTGGGGGCGCTGCAGATGAGGCAGCACCGCCGCGACGGCCGCCTGGTCGTGGAGGCCGTGCCCATGCCGTCGCCCACCCTGTTCCGCGCGCAGCGCCGCGGTGGCCGCCTGCTCCTCTCCTTCGCTGACGCCGCGGCTCCCGCCTCGGACGTGGAGAAGAGCGACGGCCAAGAGCCCGAGCTGCCGCCCGACGTGAAGACCCCCCTGGAGGACGACGACGACGAGGAGGAGGAGGTCGAGGTCGTGGACAGGGGCACCGTCGTCGAGGTCAAGGTGAGCACACAGCCGCAGGCGCGCAGCAGCGGCGGCGGCGCACGGGTGCACCGCTCCACGCTGGTCGTCAACAAGTTCGTCAGCGCCGAGCCGGCCGTCGCCGCGCGCGAGATGGACGCCACCGCCCCTGAACCGCAGCACCCATCGAAGCCTCCGAGGCGCCCGGCCGGGTCCACCACCACGGCGGCCGCGGCCTTGGCCGCAGCTTCAACTCTGAGCGCGACCGCACCGCCGCCGGCCGGCGCCACGCCCGTGGAAAGCAAGCTGCTGATGACGGCGACGCGGCGGCGGAGCAAGGAGGAGCTTCTGAACTACATGCGCCGGCGGTGCGGGCATCTGAGCGGGCAGCTCTTCATCTGGGAGCCGTGCATCGCCACTTCGTCCTGAGCCTCACCGAGCTTTGCGCCGGCAGCGCCGCCTCCTCTCGTTGCCGTTCCACTCGACGGCTCGACACCTCCCCGCGCGCGACCTGTTTGTTTGTAGCTGTTGGTGTAACACTGTAACGTGCCGTGCGTAATAGTGTTTGTCTTGGTGCTTAGTAGTAAGTAATCATCACGTGATTTGCTTAGCCGTGCGAAAAGAGAGCTTAGATTCGTCCTGTTTATCCCCCCTCGTGCCTCGTTGCATGCTGTATCTACTACGACTTAGTACGTGCTATTAGTGGTCGTAATTTATGATTAAGATGGATGTTTCCCTAATCTGATCGACGTCTTGGGCAAGTTGGTGAAAGATTAATGAAGATGGTCGTTGTGACGTCACATGCAATCTATGGCTAACCATTCAAGAATTTAGAAGCCTGACATGATTAGTCTCTCCTAAGTCTTTTTTTTAGGAAAAGGCTGACTTATATTAATTCAATAGAAAAATTACATAATTAAAATATAGGGGAAGGATTAGGCGCATTCCCTTATATGCGCGCTACAGTAGAGCTAACTTATTACAAAACAGGCGTCTGCCACCTCCCAAAGGCGCAGGACCTCCAGAAACAAATCGAAAAAGGTTATCGACGACAGCTCCTTCGATTTGAAAATGCGATATGAGTCCTGAGTCTCTCCTGAGTCCTGATGTCCATGGATATGAGTTAACTGCGGACAGCGAACGGTGGACGGCGCAGCAAAATGGTGAAATGCAGGGCATAATACTTCAGACGTAATCACATCACATGAATACAAGTCTGATATAGAGGACACACTAGGCGTCTAGGAGGTCATCTTGATCGACCTGTGGAGATTTTCAACCTATGAACAATGGGAAAATTCTAGAAATTCTCATTAAACCCGAAACAGAATATTGATCTATTCCATTTGTGGCTAACTATCCAAGAATTTAGAATTCATCTAAAAATGCAATTTCAAGAGGGCTGGCATGATTTGTCTTTCTGATGAATGAGCCCTAGAGAAGGTTGAACAGGGTCTTAATTTTTTTTTAGAATTAGTATAAGACTAAATCTTTCCGCTTCCTATGCAAGCAAAGACAACGAGCAAGCAAAGAAATTGCAAGAACACAAAAGTAAAGAGGGAGGCACGAGTTTTATCGTGTGGTTCGAAACATTATTTTTGTTCTCGTAGAGCATCTAGTTTTTATATGTGGTGGTCATCTTAAAACATGATGTTTTTAATAGTTTTTTTTGTATGTTTCAACGTTCGTTTTGACATGTTTCAACGAGTTTTTTTTTGTATGTTTCAACGTTTGTTTTAGTATGTTTCAACATGTTCCGTCATTTCTTGTCATGTTTTATCAACTTAATTGACATGTTTCAATGGTTTTATTTTCATGTTCCAACATTTCTTTTGTTCTTTTCATGACGCTATTGGCTGAACACCATGTTTCAATAATTACAATCAAATGTTTTAGTAGTACGCTGTATTTTTCGAGGTTACGTTGCCTATCTGATTTGTTGTGGGACAAAAAAAAAAAACTGTGAACTTCGGACTGCATGTCTTGTACACTACACCAGTATTTTTGCTACAACAACATAATCCATTTGTTAATCATATCACCACAATTGTATAGGTTTATTCCACGAAATTTGCAGCTCAAAGCTTAAGTTGTACCACACTGGATTGTAAATTCCGACCTGGAACTAGTAAAAGCACACCGAAAAAACAACGATTCTGAAAGTAAGCATCGTCCAAAAAAAGCCTAGCTGGTTCAGCCAACAACCATAAAGCGATGGATCATCACCATATTCCAAAAAGAAAGAAGGGGGGCGTCGCCATCGATGGTCGTCACTCAAACTCACGTTCTGGCCTCTAAATTGCTCCAAACCGCAACATCGAACAGTGAAAAAACTGGTCATCTCTTTTCTTTTCTTTTTTTTGAGCTAAAGGGCATGGGCTTTGACATTTTATTAAGAAGGAAAAGAACTGTACACAATTACAAGGAAGCAAGAGACACGGAGTAGCGGGGGAGGGGGGGAGGAAACTAGTCAAACAAAGGAACAGCCGAGGTTGCCGCAGACCAGGCCGCTACACTCTCCTTGATAAGGCCAACTACGCCATCCACAAGCAGGGACTGCCCCTAGAAAACTCTTCTATCCCGCTCCTTCCAAATCTCCTAAGCGGAGTGGATGATCATGCCGTTGAGAATCTTGAAGGCGTCCCAAGGGATCCCATCAAGTCTAGCGAGCCACCAACTGCAGAAGGTGGAGGGTCCCGAAGGGTAGGGCCCATGGGGGAGAATCTCATGCCAAATGGCCGAAGCGTAGTTACAGGAGCCCCAGAGGTGATCGATCGATTCCAAACGCCCATTGCAGAAGGCGCAGGCTGTGTGGTGAGGCCATCCCTTCTTCGCGAGCTGGTCTGCCGTATTTAGTCGGCGGTGGCTGAGGGTCTAGGCGAAGAATTTACATTTGTTGGGGGCTCGAGCGGACCTTATGGCGGACGCAAGGGGGTGCCCCGTTTTTCTTTTCTTTTTTTTGAGCTAAAGGGCATGGGCTTTGACATTTTATTAAGAAGGAAAAGAACTGTACACAATTACAAGGAAGCAAGAGACACGGAGTAGCGGGGGAGGGGGGGAGGAAACTAGTCAAACAAAGGAACAGCCGAGGTGGCCGCGGACCAGGCCGCTACACCCTCCTTGACAAGGCCAACTACGCCATCCACAGACAAGGACTGCCCCCAGAAAACTCTTCTATTGAGCTCCTTCCAGATCTCCCAAGCGGAGTGGACGATCATGCCGTTGAGAGTCTTGAAGGCGTCCCGAGGGATCCCATCAAGTCTAGCGAGCCACCAATTGCATGAGGTGGAGGGTCCCGGAGGGTAGGGCCCATGGGGGAGAATCTCATGCCAAATGGCTGAAGCGTAGTTACAGGAGCCCCAGAGGTGATTGATCGACTCCAAAGGTCCATTGCAGAAGGCGCAGGCTGTGTGGTGAGGCCATCCCTTCTTCGCGAGTAGGTTTGTCGTATTTAGTCGGCGAGGGCTGAGGGTCCAGCCGAAGAATTTGCATTTGTTGGGGGCTCGGGCGGACCATATGGCGGACGCAAGAGGGTGCCCCGTGCTACCTAGAAATTGTAAGGAGTAAGTTGACTTGGTGGAGAAACGGCAGTGAGGGGAGAAGCACCAGCGAATGATGTCTGGGGTGTTAGAGAGGGTTGTCTGCCTGATTTTGCTCCAAAGCTGGATGCACTCCCACGAGCCATCCAAAACTGTTCATCTCTGACCTAGTAAATAAAGATTAGTTTGGGGGGAGAGAAAATACAAATGCTTATGCACCAAATTTGTCCGCATTCGGTTCTAGTGGCTGTCAAGGTTTAGCATTAAGCAACGTCGCTAGAGCGTCTTGAGCAAAGATTTCAAATTTCTTAATAACATTATTTTTATAAACTCTATCTATTATTTAAAATTCCTTTGCATTTCTTTTTTCTTAAAAAGGCCATTCACGCTACGTACACACTTTTATAGATTCTTTCCTCTGACACCTCTCTATTTTTAAAAAGTTTAATAAATAAAGTTTAATTTATGGTTGCTGGAGATGCTTTAGGGCCAGGGCAGCAACCAGAACCGGAACAGGAATCGAAATCTGAATCGAAAAATAGAACCGGAATGTTGCTGTGGGAGTGGAACGGAATGTCCCCCGCAGGTGCCACCCTGCGAGCCGTCCAAAACCAGGGGAGAAATGTCGAAATTACGCCGCTAAAGGCTACGAAATCCGGGGACCAAGGCCACGGGAATTAAGCCGATAGGAATAAAGGGCTCGGCGTGACGAGAGATCGATCGATGGATGAATGCATCGACGGGGAGAGAGCTTTTCATGCCAGTTACTGAGTTACTTCCAGCGAGCGAGAGAGATGGAGCTAATCCAGTGACCCCCAAGCCAGCCCGTGCTTAGCTTACCTTAGCTCAGCTCGCCGGCGCTTAGTACGCTGTACGCCTGCATTCATGCAGGAGATTCTGACCGCGATGGCAAGAGTTATCTGGAACAGCTAGCCCGATGGCTGCGGGCTGCCCAATCTTTTTCTCCGGAGACGACGTGGATGTCGCCCTGGCCGAGAGCGCCTAGGGGTATTTTTGCAATTGAGCGTAAACCTTGGGCATTTTTTCGTTTGCGTGATTTTTTATGGGCAAACAGTAAAATTTTTCATGAAAGTATATATATCCAGATTGCACATAGTTATAACTGCGACGAACTGTTAAGGAACTGTTTGTAATTGATCTCAATTCTCACCCGTTCGTTTATCTTACGGCTCCGGGCGGCCACTGATGCGTGTATATACCTCGTGGATCTGATCTCAGCATGTACTCTATAGACACGGTGCTAGCGCACGCTAAAAGTTACAGTTACACTGACAACCGTACGCTGAGACCGAATCAAATTCATGATGAAACATTTCACCGTGCGTCTGTGCTGGTCTTTTGGTAGGCCGACGCACACCAATCCTTTGCTTATTCCTGTCCGTCTCAGGCATTTTCTAAAGGCAGACATACATATATGCCGGAGCAGCAACTTGCACCGATCGTGGTGCTTTCGAATTTTGATCCCAGGCAGGAAAAGGGGTTGCGCCATATGCTAAATTATGCTATACAGCCTAGAGGGGTAGACAGACAGTAGCCCAGCTAGCTTGCTAGCTCAATGCATGGATAAACTTTGCATCTTTCTTTTTTAGGAAAAGACAGGAAACTGCTTTGTATTAATTTAATAGAAAAGTTACACGGTTAAAATTTAGGGGAAGGATTACGCGCATTCCCCCGAACGCGCGCTACAAGTGAGTTAACTTATTGCAAAACGGACGCCTGCCGCCCCCAAAGGCGCAGGACCTTCATGATCAAATCAAAGAAGGTCGCCGGCAGCAGCTCCTTCAAGTTGAAAATGCGATTGTTCCTTTTGAGATAGCGATGCCACAAGGTTGCTAGCACGACGGATTCTAGACCCGGGACAAGGTTGGGTTGTAGGATATCCTCGGCCCACCAGGTGTTGAGATCATAAGAGTGGGTCCATGCAGAGCGGAGTAGGCGTGGGGAGTTGAGCCTGGATGCCAAGAGGTCCCAAATGTGGGAGAAGAAGGGGCACTCAAGAAAGAGGCGTTCAGGGGTCTCCAGGCATCGGACGCAAAGGGCGCAGAAGTAGTTATTTGGTAGACCTCTACACAGGACTTCAGCAATTATGACCTTCTTTGGGAACAGCGTCCAAGCGAAGAACTTGCACTTGGAGGGCGCCCATTGCTTCCAAATTAGCGCAAGCGCCGTCGGAGATTTCCTTCCAACGAATTGCATGTTGTACGTTGAGCGGACAGAGAAGATCCCGTCTGTGGAGAAACGCCAAACGGCTCGGCCTTGGTGGTTTGGACGGAGCGCAGCACAGCTGATCTTTTGCCAAAGGGAGACTAGCTCCACAGCAATGTTTGGGGCGAAATTCCGTCGTAAGTCCAACAGCCAATTGTTATTGTGTAGTGCCTTGGCGATTGTGAGGTTTTTTCGTGTGGAGCCCGAAAAAAGTTCTGAGACCACTTCTTTGTAGATTGCCTAAGAAGCCAAAACCGTCGGTCCAGAAGAGGAAGGTGGCGCCATTCCTAAGAACTAGCTCAGAGCCCGCTCTGAAGAGTGCACCCTGTCCAACGAGACGAGGCATGATCTAGGGGAGCCGGATTTGGCCAACCAAAACTAGTGCAATTGGAGGGCGCGGGCGAAAATCTTTAGGTCGAGCCCCCCGAGCCCCTCAAGCACAGTGGGGGAGCAGACGAGTTTCCAATTGACACAACACACACCCGCCACAACATTGTCATTTCCGTGTCAAAGCCAGGCACGGCGCAGTTTGTCGATCTTCTGAAGGACCGAGGTAGGCGGGTGTCGGCACCCGACTTACAAGATCGGATTCCACCTGCGTAAACACGTACTAGTCCCAAGGATCATGGCTAGTACACACAGATATACAGAAACGGAACAGTGCCAACGATTTTATTATTACAAACGGGAACATAGTCCAGTACAAACACATACAACGGCTCGCAGGCCGCAAATCAGAGTACACGGAGATACAGGCCTAATACAACATCTAGATACTTATCCATTCCATAGGCACGAGGGCTGTAGGAACGCGTAACCCTAGTCTTCATAGTCTTCCTCAGAAAACACCTCCTCGTCATAATCCCAATGACGTCTGAATCACATTATCATCGTAATATATTTATCAATGTGTACAAAAAAAATGCTCACAAATTATACAGTTAGCAGGGGCATATTACGTCCAAAACCAGGTCATTACTCCATGTGCGTGTTGCTAAATCAACGGTTAGTTTGTACCCACCAGATGTGGAAGTGGAATTTCGAAACCCCGGTATATATTACATCGCCATCTAGTACTCCAAAAAGGTTGCATAAAAGATGTCCTTTTTGAAGAAATATAAAATGCACTAGAATGTAGGACAGGTCTGTGGGCATCTGCCAAGGGCAATATTTTCAGTAGTGCATGCCCCATTAACCTGCTGCAACAACAATAATGCTTAGTTTATGAGGCAAAATTAACGCCTCATGGAAAGGCAAAAAACAAAAGGAGACCCCAAAAGAAGCAGCGTGGAGCATGCAAAGCAAAGCAGAACAAAAAGGCAAAAGGGTCATGCTAATGACGGGAAAAGGAGGAACCTTATGATGCTGATGCTAGCCAGGCACCACCTACTTTTCCTGCTTAACCGAATAAACACTGTTCCATTCCAATAGGTAGAGAAACGTTTCGGTTCTACTACTACTACTACTCCAGTAGTATCGAACTTGTCAAACTACGATGCAAGTAGTTTCCACAGGGATTGACGTGCCTTGCCTGGTTAGTTTCAGAAGCGACCGTATCAAAGCACAAATCAAAACGTACATATTTGATCCAAACGTACATATTTGATCCAACAACAAAGCATACACAATGGCACACCTCAACTATTATATAAGTTGTTTCTGATGCTACCTATAAGTGATATAAAAATGGTTAGAAACAATTATGTTCTCAACCATTATACATATCCACAGTGATTTATTTACCTCAGCATTCGTGCAATTGCGCCTGGCTTACCTTGTTGCAACCAGCACATATCCAACTGAAGGCGTTGCAACTTGTCCGGCACAAAGGGAGTACCAGACGTTGCAAAGTTTTCTTTCATTGTGTCCTTGTTTGTTGCGTCTCGTCTCACGCGTCTGTTGGGAAAAAAAAAAAAATTGGCTATCGTCCGGGCATTGGGGGGAATAAGATCCACGGATGATTGTGGATATGTTCGAGTCAGTGCCTCACCACCAATTTGCTGGGCAGGCGAATAATTAAAAGTTCCTTTGAGCATATGGAGAGTAGAGTATATAGTAGTATATGTACATGTGAGGTGTTAAACCGGCTTGTTTTTCTTCTTAAAAAAAAACGGCAAGCTTTCTTAGCTGCTGAGGCACCCGTGGCCCCCGTTTGATCTCGTAGGACCTCACAATAATGGCAACCTTTTGTGGCTAAGCTCTTTTCGCCTTTGTGCCAAAAAGGGTACTAACATGGTGCTAAATCTCACCGCATTATTTTTAAAGAAACGTTGTCCATGCTGAGCTTTCTTTGTTTCTTTTCCTTCCTTTATTTTCTTAGGCTGCTAGTAGCTAAGTGAAGTGACGGATTGTCCATTCTGATCTGTGTGTAGCTGATGAATATGTTTATTTTAATCTACCCGTGTGTCTTGTGATGAATTGAGTGGTGGCAGATGCGTTTTTTTTTTCAACTCAAATTGGATTGTTTATCCGCGTATGCATGCATGTATTTGCTATTCCTTGACCAACCATCAGGGACGGATCTACAGTGTAATGACCGGTGTCATGCGACACCGGTGCCTTTCGGACATTCTCTTGTTGTCTAGTGCTACCTTACTAGTATATATACATATAAACCTATGTTTTAAAGCTAAAAACCAGTGAATTAGGTTTAAAATGATCCCGACGACCTCAGTGACTTATTTTCTTGGATCCGCCCCTGCCAACCATCCCTTCCTTCAATTTTTTTTTTAAAAAAGCAGAAGAAACTGCCCCAATTTTCATTAAGCAGGTATAACAAAATAAGAAAAACCTCATACAAAAACACAGGGTACAACTGCAGTGCGACTGCTGCCACCATAGCCGAACACCGAGCACCGAATCCGCAAGGCAAACAAACAGCCCTGTAACACCACAATGCACGCCAACCAAACAACGCATACAAACATACAACCGGCAGCCACCGCCGGCGACAACACACGCTGACACTGCCGTGCATGACTTGCAACAAGGATGTTGCCACTATGGCAGGTAACCTAGAGAGGGACGGGGTGTCACTGCCATAAGGGGGGTGCGACGCCGCTTCGATCGCGCCACACACGCCAAGGTCAACCTCTGCCACTACCAACATCTAGGAGGAGGACGGGCCTCGCTGCCGCAAAAGAGGGAGATGATGGGGCCGCTTCAACGAGTGCACTTGCCCTGCTCGCCATCAAGGAGGTCTTGGAGAAGGGATACCCGCGGTGATGCCTCTAGGGAGTGGAACGGTGCTAATAGGCACAATCATCACTGGCCCAAAACAAGTAAAGATTTCGTCCAGGTAATCTCCACGACGAAGCCTCCAAGAAGGGCAACGGTACCCTAGGGTGTCGCCATCGTCGCCATCAACAGACGGACATGTTTTCGCCAAGAGAAAAAGACTCCAAAAACCAACCCCGTAGAGATGCCGCCAACCACACACCCTTGGAGCTTGCCCAAAGTCGCACTGTCACACTCCATTGCGTTGCTGCAAAACTGTCATGTACCCAACGAGAGTGGCGGGACGAAGGAGGAAGAAAATCGGGCCTCCACGCTGCCCCTGAAGGTCTAGAAGGTGTAGTTGCGACGATCGCCGCCGGGTGCCACGCCTTCGAAACTGTCCTCTAGCACACGCCCTCGCGGCTAGCAGGACCACGCCGGCCACCGTTGGGGAAAGGGCAGAGGGGCCGTCCACTCTACCTGCAGCACCTTAGTTGTCGTCGGCAATAAGTGAGAGGAAGGAGGGAGGCCGCGTAGCATTAAGATGGTCAACTTAAATCCTTTTGACTAATAAACAGTACCATATAAGTAAGCACGCCAGACATCATTTTCCATTAACCTAGACCTTTAAAGCTACCATGAGACAGGCCGAAAGCCCACGCACCATCTTTCGAAAAGCATTTTTTCCGGAAAATAAAACTGAAAATGCCACAAGGTTGAGGAGGCACTTGCTCGTGACGCTCACTCCCTACCTTACATGTGTAGACAAAAGCTCTATATGACTCGCGCCCTTTTGCGCGTATGATTTCTTAGTCCGAAAACTCGCTCGATCGCTCTCTGCTCGGATCACCACTTGGGCCTGTGGGACGCGGGTGCATGGTGATTGGGGGCCGGGGGCTCACGGAATTGTGGAGCTGGGCCACCGGACACCGGCACGGCGACCCGCTCCGTTTCCCCTCGCTTTTTTCCCGTGACACACGGTCATAACACGCACGCGAGAATGGGGGGCGCACCCGTGCAACTGCACCGCGTCCGCGCGTCGGCATCGCACCCTCCACCGCGCGCGCGAGCGCCCTCCCCTGGTCGTGCCTAGCTCAGGTCGTGGGCTCACCGCGCACGGCTCACGGTGAGGCGAGCGCGAGCTAAGCTCACGGTGAGGCGAGCGCGTCCGCGCGTGGCTTTCTCGAGCGTTTTCGAGGGCCCCGGCGTGTGACGAACGCGCGATGGCTGGCTCCCGCTCTGCTGCGTTTGCGCGCGGCCCACGTCGCGGCCCGTCGTCTCACTCACGGTCTCAGGCAAAGCCGGGCTGGCTGGCAAACTAGGAAAGTCGACCACTTGCTCCTATCCGAGCATATACAAATACGACGGTCTAGCGTCAGGTGTTTATAAAGCTTTATGTATGGTGCAAGAGTTCTGTAGGCTGTTTTGTTTACACTACAGGAGTTCAGCTGTAGCACGAGAAACGAGATAAGGGTCATCCGTAGCAACATGCAAAGAGCCAATCCATTACACATTTATACATGTTATGTCTATCATTATCTATATATAACCGTATTAGAACATAGAAAGTGGCCATCTGTATCATTGTACATGTCCGTGTAGAGGCTCTTCGAGGAGTAGAAGGCCAGAGGAAGGATGGCTAAGGAGATGCAATGGGCGGTTCCACTGGCAATGGCAGTCGGGGACTTTGGTCCTGCTCGGCCTTTGGGCATCTGCATGAGCATGACCACGTCGCCGCAACGTCATGAGCATGACCACGTCACCGCAACATTGAGAGATAAGGGAGGGTAAGGAGGAGGCAACGGGCGACAGACCACGCTTCCAGAAGGAATAACTGGGCAAATACCAAATAGTGATTGCTCTGTGCATGGGCGTCAAATATTTTCAGTGATGGAACAACAAATTGGCAGATTTGTCCTTACAAAGATAGTCGCATGCAGGCATCGCCGCAGCATTACGTTGATTGCATCTCTGCAACTCCCGAAATCTAACTGAATGGCAGAATGAGATGGAGATAATGCAACAAACCTAATGGAACTAGAGATAGGACTACACAAACACCACGGCTTGCTACAAATGGTCCCTATTTGTATAAGAAGCAATCATTTGTCTGAACGCTCTTTCCCAGACAACTAACAAGATTAAACTAAGTTTTTTTTTTGAGAAGGTACAAAGAAGGCGCACATCCTAACCCCGAAACTAACACACACTAGAAACGACTACCCCAAGGGACATCAATTAGTCATCAAGGCACACGCGTACCCCTACGACTCTAGGAAAATCCTACAAAAATGCGATACGCAAAGCTAAACCTGGGGTTTGAACTTTGGTGGGTAGCACTGCCACTGCAGC
This sequence comes from Raddia distichophylla, assembly GCA_005191435.1. Taxonomy (NCBI): domain Eukaryota; kingdom Viridiplantae; phylum Streptophyta; class Magnoliopsida; order Poales; family Poaceae; genus Raddia; species Raddia distichophylla. Next base: position 798,920 of record SPJY01037796.1, on the reverse strand, counting down.
CTCTACCACTGGACTAAGATCTTGTCCGCAAACTGACCAAGTATTGATAGTGATATCTATGCTAGGGTGCTTGCAACTTGCATGTCAAATGCATGATGAACATGGGCTGTACAAAGTAATGCCAATTGTTTCAGAATTTCAGTCGTGGTGGCCACCAGAAGAGCAAACAAGTTTGCCTTCAAAGTGTTGCCCTCACAAGTCAAGAGGGCGACATCCTTCAATTAACAGTTGGAAGAGCAAGATTTGAATTACTACAGGTTGGATGTAATAGCCACTACGCAAGATCAAGCGCGCTGAGAAGTGGTCAGAGTTGGTACCTAGGTTTCTGAATTTTTCGGTTGGAGATTGACGATAGGGCACTGATATAGTGAGCTTTGATGTTTCCACAATCGCATTTCAGACAGGTTACTGCCAGCGAGGAAGCGACTAGGCTCATCCCAAGCCCCCAATCCATACTGCAGCCTGTCGTCGACGGAATTTGACAAAATGGAGCCGCACATTTCAATTGATGCCTATGGCGAACAAAAAGGTAAAAGAAGTTGACTCCTTTCAGCACAGACACTTGCTTTTAATATCTCGTTGTATGTCAGTACTATATGCTCCCATGCACCCTGAACCCTCGGTTCAGACTCCCAACAGAACGAAGCAAAAACACAAACAAATCAAGATCGAGTTGTCGACAATATCCACACATGCCTCAAGATCGAGTTCTCGACGATATCCACACATGCCTCAACGATAGAAAACCATTGAGACATATATTAGCATTACTTACATTGAATAGTAAACAAGGAGTCAAGGATCATGTATAGACGGCCTTTCAACATTCACTTCAGTGGGGTTCTTTTCCAACAGAATTTTCATCATCTTTTAGGAAGGTATTCTACCCAACAAGTAAATTAATCCAGCATCACTCTAGGTAGAAAATATGCGTCTCTTCTGCTAATAATGATCTCTTCTGTTTTACTGACTACACTGGGAACACAAGAGGCATAACCAAAGCTCAGCCAGCTGCAAGATACCCATGCTAGGCCGTAGCTTAGATCCTGTCGCAAGAAGAGTTGCTAGCAGATGTTATAATAGCATTCCTCCTTAAGCACGCTTTACTGGCCTTTGAACATAAGATTTGTTTGGATCTTCAGTCTTCAATTTTGGGGGCTTGATTTCACCTTTCCTTCCCTATTGAAAGGTCAATAAGTTACTGATTCATGGACCCAAAAGAAATTACTACTCCCCAAGTGTAATTTCTAACCTTCTTTCCTGTCTTCATGAAATCCCTCCAGCTAGAGACCTACATACCACAAATGTATGGGTATTTGGTCAGTGCCCATGGCAATTGTATTCAAACCGTTTGTAAAAACTGTTTCTTCCAATACTGTAAAGAATTACTTAAATAGCCAAAAAAAGATGACTGCACTGGATTCAGTGTCAGGGAAACAGATCAACAAACTCACTATATACAACAAATAAGGGGCAAACTGTAGCCCATAAAACTTCAATAATGCAACATTGAACTTATGATCATGCTGTGATGCTATGTGCATTGAAAAGATGTTCTCGTCCTTCCACTATGTATACTCCACTGGGAGTGAAATTTTTTTGGCAAATGTTATTTATTTGGAGCTACTGATCATAAGAAAAGTATTGATTGGAAGTCATGCTGCGATGGAAGTGGCAAGCAATATTTTAATTGCACAGTAAAGCTCAACTAATCTTCAAACTGAAAGGAATGTCCGAGGAACCAACACACATATTATCAATTAACTAGTCAGGTGCTCATGCTTCCTACAGGGAAATAAAGGGGCAAAACATAAACATAGGGCATGTGCAAGAAATCGAGAAACTTAAGGGTCAAAACATTTAAAATTGGGGCAACCCCAGGAGGGGGGTGTAAAATGTGAGGCGAGCCCTTCAGTCACTAAGAGATGCACAAAACCAGGAAACCTGAAGGAGTAAAACATAAAATATGAGGTAAAGCAACTGCACTGCACTAGTTAATGCAAGCAAGCTTTCCCCTTTCCAGTTTTTTATTAAATATCTCATATATAAAAGGAAGTGACGGGAGGGGGGCTTTAGCTTCATAAGGCTGCATTGCAAAAAAAGAATGACAAATTGGCAAATCTTTACAAAGCATAGAGAGCAAACATACTCGTTGGTCTCTAGTCTCTTCCCACTTTTCTTCATGTTCTCTCTTCCTCTTCCACATTTCTTTTGTTTCCTCCTCGTCCTTCTTTAGTCTTCCTTCTTCCTCTGATATCTGCAAAGCGCACATGAACATAGCTCAAAGTGAATGTCTTTATTGATAATATTGAAAAATACTGAAAGTATTTTACTTACCCTCATCTGCATTTTCCTCCGACGCCATTCTTTGTCTGTTAAAATTTCACGAACTTTAATTATTAGCTGCTGTTGAAATTCGTCTGATCGTTCATACTGTTCTTCGTATTTTCCCTGCTTATAAGCAAGCCTAAATTAAAGGTTCTCATTGTTCAGGATGCATGAAGTTTAGTAAGACGTCCAAAGAATCTTGTGGAAAAATCATCATTACATTTTCCCAACGTACAAGATAGAACAACGAAATTGACGTACAGAAAAGTAAAAACATCATATATGTGATATTGTACATTGCCGATGAGATTCCAGCAAAGGAAACTTCATGATATATAAAACAGTTATCTTTTTTAAAGGCTGTTGTTTGCCAAGTATCTAAAGTTTCATTGTAAATGTGTAATAACTTTTACAATAATCTATCAATACATGTGGTCAATGCAGAAAGACAAGCATGCAGCTGATGTGCATGCTTGATTGCTTATTAGGAAATTCCAGTAAACAGGCTATGATGTGCAAAGCAGCTGGTAATTTTTTTCACAGCTGTTTATCTCATATTAGTAAGAATGAACAACCAAGTACAAAGTTGCAGCCTGCAGCAAGGATATAATCCAGCACTGAGCAGCACTGGCCAGGCCAGAACACTGCTGAATGATGGTTAAGAGAAATCCCTGCAGCAGGCGCTAGATGGTGCAAAGTTGATCAAACCAAAGAAACAATCCAGATTAGACCAGTCTGGGTACAGTCTTAGTATTTTTCATATTAATCTTTGTTTGAAACATTGTATTCCAAGTCCCCAACATTCTTTAAAGAGTCAGTGATAAAAAATATACACCACCTTGCATGAGATTACTTTACCTCGTCGACTTGGGATTTTATCTTGGATGCACTGTCCTTCTTCAGCTCTTTTTTCCTCTTAGCCCTAAGCTCTTCTGAATTTTTAACACAAAAAACATCAAATTTTGTTCAATTTTTTTCCTCTTTATTTTAAACAAACCACCAAAACCCAAACTAAAATATATATTGTTGCTGTAAAACATAAAAACCATAAAATGTGGCACACCTTTTGCAGCAGTGACTTGATCAAGAATGTACCCTCTTTCCTGTGGATCAAGTAGAAGTTGTTGTGCTTTCGCCAAAGCTGTTTATGAGTAGGTAGCATCAAGAGAAGATGTGAGGGAGCAACAAGAGAAGCAAAAAAAAAAAGAAGATGTGAGATGGGAAGAAGTACTATGTGGTTTAAGTGCCAAAAATGGTTACCTTTAGTGGCAGTGAAGAGCTAATTACATGTCAGACTCTTACAGGAAGAGATAATTTTAACAAATATCTTTCCTAATTTATCTTGAAAAATGTATCTCCCATGGGAATAGCAAAAAATGCCTAATTCTAGAAAGATACACTTGGTTTCTGCCATCTTAATAAACAAAATGGCAGAACTTCCATACCTAGACTTATTTGTCAGTTCTCTATGGTATAATTTGTGATTAGACAGATTAGTTGGCTGGAGCCTTTCGTGGGCCACAATATAACTATATTCGCTTCCAGCTTTTGTCAGTATGTACCCATGCCCTCCTTCCCACCACAAAATGATGTCCTTCAAAGAGTAATTAATATTAACATGTAATGATCTTGTTGATGGCTCGATAGCATTCCTCAAGCCCCGGGGTATTTTTCTCCCTTTTGCGTTATCATATTCATACCTACAACTACCAACTAATTCATGTTTATTGAAGGCTCATGTCATTGTACAAGTTATATACTTACATTTAAAAAAGAACCCATAATCTTCCCTACAGCAATGCAGTGCAATACTTTCCAATCTAATATAACAATGTGTAACTATTTCCATCTCACATGCTCAGCAATTGTCATCGTTGGTAAGTTTGCATACCTGCAAAAGCTTCTTGTGCTTGTGCATGCTTGCATTTATCAGGATGCACCAACAAGGACAACTAGGGATGGTATCATGGTACAAGAAGCAATAACAATTAGATACCTACATAAAAAACAGAACCAAAAGAGTCTTAGATGTTTAACATATGTTTTGTTACCTTCCTATATTGCTTCTTCACCTCATCTGGAGATGAATCAAAAGACAACTTAAGATGTTCAAAAGGGTTTAACTTGAAGCAACCAAGAATCCTGACAAGTAACAAGAGTTATGAAGGGAAAATATAATCAAGAAATCGAAGAAATCTGAAAGCTCAAAGTCATTTATTTTTTCCACGGTGAAATATCCCATGTTAGATTCATGTATCAGTCTAAAGTTCTCACTTCATTAAAAATGCATGCCATTGTACAATTTCAAGGTACATTTATAAGTTTCCTCCGGGCAGCATGCCCCTCATTCCATTACTTGTAGTCTTCCAAAAGAAGGGGACACGTGGAGGACATTTAAACAGAACTTTATATTATAAAATACAGGAAAATCAAATAAGGCTAACCATGGGTCATTCAACTCTTGTCTATCGGATGCTAAAAGTAACATCTACTATTTGGTAAACAGGTAATTCTCTAAGATATAGCTGAAAGGACATTGGCATATATAATATATTTTGTGTTGTGCTGATCATTTTTTTTACAATATATAGAAGTAGTTATTCAGTTGAAAAGATTTCAACACCAGCAACATAACAATTTATTTGAGGGGGAACATCATAGCAATTCAATAGGTGGACTTCATTGGACAGTAAAAGCCACACATTAATACAAATGTTATGACTTGGTCATGTCATGCATAGTAAAAACTAACATAGTGAAAGGGACTGTCCATCTTAACTCAGTTTAGAAGGAACTTACATAGCGCAAGAGGGCATAGTGTGATGGTCTAAGCATCTTTAACTCAGAAGCATTCGATCGTCGCAAAATAAACTATGAGAGCTTCCAAGAAATCAAATCTTAAAACAGAAATGATCCAAAGCTACAAAGTATATGCAAGACCAGAAATAGGGACAATTTGCACAGCCCGACAAATCTAGGTTCAGTTGAACCTATTAGATTTTATGCCCAACCAACATTACAAAAAAAGGGCAGGAACCTCTGTTTCAAGAAATAAATTCCTGAGTAGCCCTAAAAGCTGGACTGGAATTCACACAATATTAGAGGAAAATGTTTGTCACATGCCAACCAAACTCGAGCAACTCTTGCTTAGTTCTTTGTCAGACTGAGGTCAGATGTGTTGCTGCTGCAATACTTTGCGTCTTTGCCTGCAAAAAGCATACTTGTCGGCAGTTGGGAATCAGTTCCAGTGCCGATCTTACTTGTTGAATGGGGGATCAACTAGGCCCCTTCCAGAGTTGGGGGAGGACTTTGGAGAAGGCTAATCGCCTGAGCATAGAGTGACACGGTGTCTTTTTACTCTAGTTTGGGCCTCCCACTGTTCTGTTAACAGCCCCACATCCAACCTTGCTTGATGCGTAAAAATGTGATCAAGGGATGAGCGGCCGAGCTACATGCAGCTCGTGCGCCTCAGGATTAATACGAGTGGCGGATCAGGACTCTGGACTAGAACTAGACTGTGCCAACCTCTCGTGACCTCGCTAAAACGGTAGCCATGGGTCACTATTTATACACGCCCAAAGAGGACACAACTCCTAAATACACGTGGGTAAAGCTTGAGAACCGCAGGTCATAGTACCACCGTAGAGGGTCGCTTGTCATGGGGATGGCGCCACCCATGACACCGTGATGCCGGCGCAATAGCGAGTGGGACGGGCACAATGCCCGCTTTTGACTTTGAGGGGTCTCGGGTTGGTCCATCGAGCGGTAATGGTTAACCAACAGGGGTCGTGCCTCCCTGCCATGCATCCACCGAGCAAAGGGGTTGCTCGGGTCTACTTGATGGAGGCATCCGAATAGAAAAGTTGCTCGGGGTAGGCCGGTTGGTCCCCGGTGGGCCTTCCTCATGGCCAAGCAACTTTGCAGGGCTCGGATTTTGTCGGCCATGTGTCTCAGCCAAGGTATCTCAAGAACGTACATCGAGTCCGGGGAGCTGCTCGGGGGTGCCTTCATTCCAGGGGCATGATCCAATCCCCAACAATACTGTAATTTGAACCTTTGCTCCTCGCTTAATAGAATCAGCATGCTCATGAGTCATGCCTACATTTATTTTAAAAAAATAATAGCTGGAGCAACTCCAGCTATGTGCCTGCAAATTCCCAGGACCTCCACGACAAAGCATATTTTCTCTCAGATAAGGCCGCATCAGAACATAAGCTATCATGGTATTCCTCATCGCAGGAGTGAAAATAAAAAATTTTCGAGAACTATTGATTTCCATAAAGGGAAACATGAAATCCAAGGCACAATTGACGCCCATAAGCCAGATAAATCATAGTTCGAGTGCAGGACGGGCGCAACTTCAGAACGTGTAAATGAACCGTAAGAGTTAACACTCTAACCTAGGGTTCACGCGGAGCTAATAGAATTCCCAGCTCCCACGAAAATTTGGCACCAAATCGCGGTCACATCTGCTACGTCGCGAGCTGGGCAAGAATGGCGCGTAGCGGATGGTGCGGCTGGGGATCTGAAGCTACGGAACTCGAAAACGGATTCGCCAGGAACGAAGCCGCTGGGGGAGGCGTTGGTGAGGGCGAGAAAGGGAGAGTGACGGACCTGCGGACTTCGTTGTCGCGCTCGACCTCGCTGACCTCCGCGAGGAAGCTCTTGAGGAGCTGGTCCTCGTCGACCTCCGACGACGCCATGGGCGATGGGGAGGAGGAGCAGTGGAGGCGGTCCCGGTTTGGGGGGTGGCCTCCGGCTCGGGCAGTCGGGCTGAGGACGACGCCGATACGGAGAACGCGTCGGAGCGGGTTGCGTTGGGGAGATTTAATTTTTTGCCCCTCAATTGAGGGGCAAATATTTTATGCCCCTCAATTGGGTTCTTCTTTATTATATGCCACTGGTACACCGAATTCTTTTATTTCTCGCCACTCCACCCCTTTAATACCTTAAAAAATCATAAAAAATACAAAACATTCTTAAAAAATTCCAAAAAATCATAAAAAATATGAAAAAAATTATAAAAAATTCATAAATCTTAAAAAATCAGGGGAAAAATCTAAAAACCGAAAAATCATTAAAAAAGAGAAAAAGTTAACATAACTTAGGAAAATCATAAAAAATTCTTAAGAAACTCAAAAACTATTTGCAACCATTACACAACAGTAAAATTTAAAGAATCATAAGTTACAAATTTAAATTTTACTGTATAGAAAGGGTTACAAAAGGTTTCTGATTTTCTGATTTTATTTTTATTTACCGTGGGAACATTCAAGACACGTTTCGACTTGTACATCGCTAAACATGTATGTATATCATATTAGAGTATTTTGTTAGTTAACGTAATTTCCATGATCTATTTCACGATTTCAACTCTTCGACCACAGGTCTTGTATCAACCACCTGCAAACAATTTATGTGGATACTATGTGTGCGAGATGATGCACAACTTCATCGGGGGCACCGCTGAGTATACAAGAAAAAATGCAGGGTTTGGGGTGAGTAATATATAATTACTACCTTAATAACGCCTAGGTAGCTTCTGCAAACATTTTCTATAGTTTGATAGATTGATAAGTTAATCCCCTATTTAATGATAGATTCCCCTAAAGTTGGCAAAAAAAGGTTTGGAAAAAGGTCCGGAACTATCGCCGGTGCGTGTCAAAGCAATTCAAGAGCAAATCGCCGGCTTCCTTTTAGATGAGGTCATAAATCCGATGGGCGAGCATCACCACCCTATACTTAATAAGATTCCAGAGCCTTCAAAAAATACTAGCCAACCGTCGAGGAGCGATGCACGTAAAAGATCCCGATAAAAAGTGTATGTGCACTGTGTACATTGTATGATACTTATGTCTAGCTAGCTACCTAATACATATTTGTTGTTTAACAAAGGAGCAGAATGAAGATTTCATGGCGTGGAGTCCTGGAGTCTTTGGGCCTGGAAGGTTATCTTTTGAGAACTGCCCTTCCCCTGCTTATGTTCTTGACGACATCGACAAGATAGAAGGTAAAGATCAAATTTATATATCCGTTATGTTGTGGGCTTCGTGGTGTTATTCCCGTTCCGGCAAATTTTAAATACTAGCATGTTGCTATTTCTACTGTTTTTGATAAATAATAGTGTTTAATTTGGATTGTAGGAGGAGGCTGCTAGGGTCAACGCTCAACTGGGGAGACGATCAATGTGGCGGGCCTCGACGCCGAGAACGTAGCATGAGCTCTGGCTGTTCCCTGTGCAGATTGCTCTGGCGATGCTCATCTTGTATTCTACTCTTGGTCTCGCAGCATTTGCTGCCCTTGCTGCCACTGTCTTGACATTTGGTGAGGATTGAGCTTAAGTACCAAGAGAAGACGATGGGTGCCAACTGCCAAGGATGCTAGAATGAGGGCCATGCTCAATATATCCTCTGCTATGCTCATATCTGTCTTCTTAATTTGCTGGCCCTGCTTTTGTTGCCATGGTCACGTTTGGGACCTGTTTGTTTCTAGCCATTTCAGGAAGGGAAACACCGAAACACTACCTGATGTTGCCAAATTGGGAGAAAGTGTAATATTTGTAAAACATGTTTGTAAACTCTGAATATTTGTAATTGCACAGTATGGCTGGATGATTTCCTTACCATGCCCAGAGCCGGTCTGACGTAATACATATTTGTAATATTTAATGCTATTTCTGCTAATTGTGTTAAATGTGGTTTAATTAGTGACTAAATAAGCATAACATTCAAAAAATACCGCTGTCACCAGAGGCACCCGTTCCGGCCACGTGTGAGCACCTCAGTTCCGGTTGGTACTTAAAACCGGGACTAATACACACCTCACTCCCGGTTGGAAAAACCAACCGGGACCAGTATTGTCCCCAGCAGTTAATCCTGATCGCCACGTGCGCACATTTTAGTCCCGGTTGGTAGGTAAAACCGGGACTAACAGCGCAACTGTCGCTCCACGTGTCTTCGAGCCGGCCTGTCGAGAAGAGATTTCGTCCCGGTTCCTGTAACCTGGACTGATGGCCAGCAGGCATCAGTCTCCAAGGGCTGTCCCGGTTCAGAAACCGGGACTGAAGGCTTTTCCGAACAGGGACTGAACGCCCGTTCCGTAGTAGTGCGAGGTATCCGCCGAAGGACCTAGTGGCTAAACAAAACTATGCTTTTTTAAAAAAAAAAAATCCTACGTGCCATTGTATTTGCACTAATTATTTATGCTATTCCATATGTCTATGGAGACAACAATGACATATGGGATAATTTGAAATTTCTACAATAATTTTAAAAAATTCTATCTTTTATAAAACTTCGTTCAAGTTGTTCGTGTGTATATACCAAATTCTGCAAGTACACGCGCGATGCCCCCGAAGCTATCGATCACTTAAAACTAGTACGGACAAACACGGCCCTGCACAATTAAACTGGTGCATATCCGCCATGTCTAGCCATGTCATATGGTTAATGCATGTCGCGGAATCCAGTGCGGTCCGTTGATCCCAGCGTTTCGACGTCTGCTAAATGGGGCAACTAGCCACACGGCTTCAACACTGGGATAGTTTTAATGTCTCGACTCTCGACTCAGATCTGTGTCTGACATCCTCATATATTGACCAACAGTAGTACATAGAATTAAGATTTGGTTACCAGTGGGTGAACGGTACAATGGTATGCATGTTTTACGTAAAATACCGTATGGAACACTTATAAAGCACCAGTGAAATAGTTATGATATACAACACATAAAATGCTCATGAAACACCAAATGAAATATATGAAACACCATATAAAATTAGATGCCTACGTAAAAATCTCTAAAATGATAGAGACAAAGCGTAGGCCATCAATTTTTACTTAATTGAGAGCCGGTGTTTTATGTGCACTAGCCACGGGATCGGTACATTTGACTCTGACTAGGCCTTGTCTCTCTGCTTTGGGCCTGTGCTGTGAGACATCTGTCCTGATACATAACATAGTTTCAGCCCATAAACTCTTTTTTTTTAAGTATGGTCCGTAGGCCACATATCCTATTACAAAAGATCTAGCAGACTTTGTAAATGATAGCGGAACATAGAGATAATCAAAAGTGTGTTCAATGGTTATGCATTTCTACAAACGATCGGAGCGAAACCTAAACCTTGTCGTGGCCGTTGTCGGTCGGATCATCTTCATCATAATATTCATAAGTATCCACATCATGATCTCCATCTAAAAGAGTATCAGTATGCAGGATCAATGTCATTAAAACGTTGGCTTGTTAATACTCCTCGTAATGCATTTAGTGATAATGACTTCAAGAATTATTTGTGTAAAACCAATTTTAAAGAAATCACCCTACGAAACTCATTAATTTATTGATTATTCTTAGATATAGATAAACCACGGAATCAGCTCTATTTTAACAACCAGCCTTAACCACAAGACCATATAGATAATGGCCAAAACTAGCACTAATTAATCACGACCAAGAGTACGCGTTCCCTTATTGACAGGTGGGACAAGACCCATCTGTCAGTCTATTATGACGATGACCACCTTAATCATATGCTTTATCGCTCAACCCACATGCCATCGGTCGTTTACACCCGCTAATTTAATTAGTTTTAATCACGATGGGCCCGTCTGTCATATTCTCACATTGCTTTGTTAAATAGGTTTTTACCTTCCCGGGCCTACCTGTCATAGGTCACTCGCAAGTCCAACAGGTTCGTCTCCAATCTCCGCCCTGCCACCGAGGGAGTTCGCGAGAGCTTGGAGTGGTGGCGCTAGAGCCCACGTCGGTGCGGCGGCCATGCGAAGCCCGACCAAGCACGCCCTACCGTATCCAATAGTACCACCAGCATGGCGCTAAGGATGGAAATGGAGCACCAATGGATATCCATGGATCTCTTCTAGTTCAACAAAATAAACTAGCTTTTCAGTTTCTTCTTTTGTTTTTGTAAATATATTTCTATTAAGTTGATCCAGAGAGATCCACATATTGATCCATTCCCATTCTTACATGGGTGACAAATACACTTGTGATGTGAAAGGTGCATAATTGCCCTGGTAGTACTACACACGTTTTGACGGCGTGCTCACCGCTCAACCACTGCGGATCACACCCCTATCAGATTTCTATCCTGCTAGCCGATCAACCCGAACTCAGCTCGATTTGAGCGTGGGACGCGGCAAGGAGCGACACACATAGGGTTTACCCAGGTTCGGACCCCCTCGCGGGTAAAAGTCCTACTCCTGCCGAGCCTTAGCTCTTTTCCGTGTTGTGGTTGTGTGGAATGCGATTACAGAATGTCTCGAACCCCCCTTTCGCTTCTCTCTCCTCCTCTTTTATACAAGCCTTGGACTGGCGGAGAGAGCCGAGGGGGTAGGCAGTACAGTACGCTTAGTACACTGATAAGACGTGAGGGACAGGACAGGAGAGACGAAAACGTGCTGCTACCGCGCCGCACGGTGCCGCCCACGCGTGCCTTGCAAGTTGCTTCTAACCCGCAGGAACACTCCAGTGGGACTGCGGGCGGGGCCCAGCTCTGCCCCTTTTGACGATTCCAAAACTAATTTAAGTAGAATTTTCCCCAACATGCTTTTAAAAGTAACCTTTTGTGCAAAATTCTTCACTCCATAACCCCTACCATTTGAACTATTCGACACACAAAAGCTTACCAGAAAATCGCCAAGCGGAATTCAACCTCCTCGCGAAGTCTTCCACTTCCCTGAATGTTAAAAAATGAAGGATATCACTATTCCATAGCAAAGTCTAAATGTTAAAAAATGAAGGATATCGTTATTCAATACTAGGGTTTAGGTCCAGGCATGCCAATAATAATAATTGTTTTAACTTTTAATAATAGCTTTTTAAACACAGCAGAGAGAACACATGAACATAAACAACAGCAGCTTCAAGCACTAGTAAAAAGTCGATAATCCATATCACCAAATTGATTTATTCAAATCCTTTTTTATTGTGAATTCTGAAACTAAAATTAACATTTTTTAACCAGCTCCATCAGCACAAATACCTTTATAACTCCATATTTTAGGGGCAAGGACTTATTTTTAGCTAAGAATATTACATGCACAACAGGCCCCTTTACAGTAAACACTCAGAAAGAAAAGAACATATCAATACATAAAGGCCAAAACTAGATCTTCACAGCTTATTTATTTATGTATGTCTTATCAACTAATTATTTATCCCATAAACTTGGAGCGGCTCTTGATGTGGATGAAAGTGAGCCTAGTTCGTTTGCTCAATTTTTATAGATTAACATCGTGTTCAAAGTAGCTTTGAAATGATGGACTAAAAATAAAAGTGTTTGTACTTTGAAAAGAAAGATAAGTAGTTAAAATAGATACATGTAAGTAGATATATAGCTGTAAAGATATTTTGATGATTTTGAAAAAAGTACTCTATTCTTGGTCTTTCAGACGTAATTATTAAAATTTTTTGGTCCTGAAACTTTAAAATAAATAAACTTGGTCCATGAAATACCAAAAACATAAGAAATAGTCTTCTGACTAGTCAATAGTAGCTTCAACCGAAGTAGCATGTGATTGACCTGGATTGTTTAGTAAAAAATTTTAACAAAAAATTGTATATCTACATATCTTATAATTATCTAATTTTATGGTTCTTTTTATTTTTCTGAAATTTCTGCAAATTTGTAACATTTTTCCCCTATTTATCAAAATACTTTAAAGTGCTATTAAATGAGAGGAAAATTTTATGAGCTTATAAAATTAGGAAGTTAAATATGCAATTTATTTTGGATATATTTTATGTTCTAGCAAACAAGCAATAAGTCAAACATCTACCACTTCGATAGAAACCGCTATTTTTGAACAATCATTGGACCATTTATGCACTCTTAATTATCATATTTCAAGGGCCATGATGACCTGGTTTTGGTTTTTAATTACACTATGATTTCGGTTTCTGTTGACACCATAATTTGAAAAGGCTGATTGGGCTGTGGTGGGTTCTTGAATCGGCCAGCCGGCACCGTGTATATCAGATTTCGTCATGGGCGCGCGGGATCGGGAATGGTGAAGATTATTCATGTTGGTTTGGCAGGTCATTTAGAAAGATTCTTAATTAAGATATACTAATTACTAGTTAACTTTTATGATGGAATTCGTTCGTTATTTGAGCTAGTCCAAGTCAATGATGTCATATGTCAATATAAGTATGTAGACGCGCGATAGTGGCATGTAAGGCATGCAACACCAATAAATCAAACTTACTATTTTTCTATATATCTTTTACTTTTCATCGCATTTAGTCTAGTCTCACCGTATTTTGCTTTCAATCAGCCTGTTATGCATCGACTTTTTGCTATTTTAGTTCATATTCTAGCACATCATATATATTCATTGGTGATAGTTTATTTATCCTCGTTCTATCCATCTGTATTTTGCTATTAGTCGTTTTGTTCATTAGATTAACCTATTGATCTAGCTAATTACCCCTCGATCTACTATTTAGTCGACCACACGGACTTAGTAGTAGATTAGTCACCCTTGATCTAGCTAATTACCCCCACTGATCTACTATGTAATCAATCACACCGATTTAGTAGTAGATTGTTTACCATGGAATCTATTGGTGTATATCTAATTTTAGCCGATAATTTTGTTATCTTAAGCAGTTTCCATGATAAAGCCGTTCTTCCATACCAACTTAGCTGCCTAGCATTGCTATTGCATAACAACCGACACACCATATATAGGTTGACCCAATCTAGTCTTCTTGTACTAGGGTTGGCTCTCCTCACAGTTCTCACTTTAAAAGTTGGTAGATAGAAACCGAACTATCTCTCACAAGGTTCTAAACCAAACCCATGCGCCACTTTCATAAACGGACAACTGAGCCGTTGGGACCTTCTTCAACCCTATGATGTGATGAGTCTCCATTGAGGAGCCAAACGATTTTATTGATAAGATTGCTCTTGGGAGTCATCAGTGTGTTATCCTTGGCGTACCTTCAATCCACTGATCGCAAGCCCTTTTATACGGGACTCCTGTATCACTATGGGCGACTTTCGTCTCTATTCAAACGATCGGTCTCACAATTAGACATGCTTATATCATTACGCCTTGCTTTTAAGATTAGACATGTTCACATTGTGTCGGGGATTGAATTACGGCCCATTGCCATGGCCCACTCCCTGACGGCCCAATCGAACAGCCTACCAGGGCCCAGTTCCCTGGGAGGTTCTATCAGGCCCATGAGCATCCTGCCGAACAGCCTCCGGGTTGGCACGGTGCGTAATGGCCTAGGATTCCTGTTTGAGTCCGGCTCGAACAGAGTTCTGCACGGCTACGTGAAGACCCGGACGTGGTTTCCCGGATTGGATTAGGAGTCGTGATCCCCAAGATTAGGAGATTACCTTATCTACTGTAGGACGTATTTGGCATGTACTGAGTTCGTTACGATCTCGTAGTTAGCCCGGCCCGATACTCCTTGGGGATTCGCAATGGTTCCGTGGGG
>SPJY01037796.1:758090-773482 GCA_005191435.1 Raddia distichophylla | reverse complement strand
TTTTTCTTTTATCCGATTTATGTGGAATTTTTCCTACTATATGATAGATTTGATCTGAACCGTTATAGTCTGGCCCACTATAATCAATGGCAGAGACAATTTATTCTTATTATCTTATTTACATGAAAATTTCATCCAATATATAATAGATTTATTATGAGTCATTATAATCTGATCCCACTACAATTGATGGTGAAGAAATTTTCTTTTCCTTTTATTTATGGTGAAATTCTCTAATTAACGTCATGGCTCCATTTGCCCCTGCTTTATATATGAGTTTGAAAAAAAAAATAGATCCCTGCACCCATCCACCCCGTCATTTGTTAATCATGCATGGAGTTTGGATATGTAAAATGGTGGCTTTGCATTTTTATAGTTATAAGTTATGAGACATATACGCTATATGTAATTTTGCAAAAAAATATACACGGCATGAAAGCATATATATGTACGTACGTGTTGGAGATGAATCCTTGCACGTTTATTTATTGGAGATGAATACGTGTGTGATTTGTACCTGTAGTTAAATTATTCTTCCTAAAGTATTTTGTCAGTATATGCAAGCATGCGCGTGTTAAAGATGAAATCCTCTGTAAGGTTTAGGTATTGGAGATAATTTTAGATATTTTTTAGGGAACGATAATTTTAGGTGTGTTTTGGATAATCCTCCTAAGTATATTAGGAGAAAGTACGTGTTCCGGTGTTTATGTAGACAAAAGTTTAGTTGATCTACACTCTTGTCGATCATAATGTAGACTGCAATATAGATATACATACAAACTCTATTTTTATTTAAGAGTTGTGTATGGGTTTTTTTTTGTTTTGAATCTTTTTCATGTGTATGATGTGGACTCGATCTAATTTAATTTAAGCCATAATAATACGATCCCACTATGATCGATGGTTGAGATGATCTTTAATTTATTTTTCTTTGAGTAGGTGTGTGTGTATCTCTATATACATTGCGGTGTATATATCCATCGATATATAATCCTTGAGAAATTGATGCATGTTCATCGTCTGCCTACACCGTGAGATTAACATGTACGCTTAGTGTAGTATATCATGTATGTATCCCTCGTACGTGTACACATATTGGAGATAAATTTTTTATATGATTTTTACTTATAGTTAATTAAACCTCCTAAATTTGTCTAATGTTATTTAGTTAATTAATCGACAATACAATAATATAATTTGAACCCACACTGATTAAGAGTGTAGATTTTTCTTTTTCTCTGTTTTGATCTAGCACGAAAAGAGGGAATCGTCGGTGTGTTTAACCTGAAAAGCGTGACTTGATCTGGTGATGAATGATGATATAAGAGCTTGATTTGATCTGGAAAAAAGCAAGGAACTGTTGGCGTATTATCCTAAAGTTTTTACTTGGTCTGACGTGATTAGATGAGAAAGCCGAGGATTGAAATTTGAGGACCGTACCGTATTGGCTTGATCATATGGCAAGTGTATTTCGTACACTTGTTGTATACTACATATTTAATTAGATAGATATACATATGAAAGGTCCTGCGCTATTTTTGCTGTATGATATAAAAGCGTGACTTGATCTGATGCGTACATGATTTGTTGTGTTATAGATATACATATTTAATCCCCATATATAAATTCCTTGTTGGTCTATGGATTGAATCTTAGCTCCATTGGACATGTTTTTATTAGATATATCTAGACCGTTATAATCTGGTCCCACCGTTGATCCGACGGCTGAGATAATTTGGATGATGTGGACGAACCGTGGTGGCTCCGTTTTCCCCTCCTTTAATTATATAATAGATTTCTTTGATTAATTTAGACCGTTATAATTTGGTCCCACCATTGATCGAATAGCTAAAATAATCATCTTTAGTATTTAACCTGAGTTTCTGATATTTTTCTTTTAATCTAAGCCGTTATAATCCGGCCCCACAAAAATCAGCGGCATAGATCTATTATTTTTTGCTTAATTTATGTGAGAATTTCTTTGATTCATCTAGGTCGTTATAATTTGATCCCACCATTGATCGAACGGATGAAATAGTGTGGGTGATGTGGACTAATGTGGAGGTTTCGTTTTCCTTTACTTTAATCATATAATAACGAGCAAGGTGGCCCGCACATTTGCGTGTCTAG
The DNA here is from genome assembly GCA_005191435.1 of Raddia distichophylla. NCBI lineage: Eukaryota > Viridiplantae > Streptophyta > Magnoliopsida > Poales > Poaceae > Raddia > Raddia distichophylla. Next base: position 771,352 of record SPJY01037796.1, on the reverse strand, counting down.
ATTTAGAGTTTATCTCTTATATTAGAGATTATATTTATCTTTTTTATCTGATTTGATGGACATCAATTGAATTATCTTGTGTCAGCATATAGAGTTTATCTCTAACTCATAATCTTTTTAGGATAATTTTCAACTCATAATCTATCTCTAATATATCAGACAAATATATAGTTTATCTCTAATATATTGGAGATTATATTTATCTTTTTTATCTGATTTGGTGGATGGCAATTGAACGATTATCTGATTTGATTGATAAGTAGATAGATTCTAAAAGATTTAGCCAACGAAGACAAAGCTTAGCACGCTACATTTGATCGTGCATGAACCATGCACGTGGCCCGTTGATTATGGCCGGCCTGGGCTCGAATCGAACCGGACATTGTGGAACTCGTTCGCATCGCATATATAGTCCAACGTTTTTGAACGACGTGGCGCATTGTGGTGAATATTTTTTAATATCCACTAAATCTACAGTTCATCATCTATCTGTAATATATTAGAATATATCTCTAATATATTAGATTAGGTTTAGTAGTTATCTTTTTTATCTTTTCAATATTGCCCGTTAGATTTACATAATGGTATACATATTGAACGATGTATATTTTTTTTTTAGATTTACGTGAGAATTTCTACTATTTTTCTATTAACGTGGGTATTTTTAAGATTCTAGGATTATTCTAGTGGCTCCGTTTAACTCTGCTTTTATATAGATAGTAGATAGATAGATAGGTTAGGAGTTTTTTTTATCACGTAACTATTTTTGGCCGTTGATCTAATCTAATTATAACGGTGTCTATGAGATCTCAATCCCCGGAGGTTGAGACCCTCCTTTTCTATGACTTATTCCAATCATACGACGGTTGAGACCCTCCACTTCTCGATGACTTATTCCGATTTTCTTGGCCTATTTCCGATCGTATGAGGGTGTGACCATGAAAAACGATGTTGTATTTGCCAGCGCCCAGCGCCGCCATAAGACGCAAGCGCCTCAATCGTACGAGGGTGTCTTGATGACCTCGTGCACTAGCTGTTGCGTCTATGAGCAACAGCTATAACTATAGCAACCTCCTGCAAAACCACCTCGCCAAGTAGAGGTGTGCAACCAAGGAGCGCGACACGGCGGTGCTCGACGCGAAGTGCACGGTCGCTGGGGGACCGCGCAGCACGCCGGCGTGCGCCGTGGGGTCGTGCAGTAGCTGCCGCAGCCACCGGGGACGCGTGGCAGTGATGGTCATTGGGGAGCACATGGCCACAGCCGTCGAGGGGCTGCGCAACGCGTTGACGTGCATCGTGGGGCTGCGCAGTAGCGGTGGCAATCGCCGGGGAAGCGTGGCGAGGACGGTCAATGGGGATTGCCACAACTGTCGGGGGCCGCACAACGCTCTGGCGTGCGCCGTGGGGCCACGCAATAGCGATGGCGGTCGCCAAAGAACGCGTGGCGGCAGTGGGATTATATTCCCAAACATACAATGGGATTCTATTTTGACCGTATCATATTACACAGACACACAACAGCCATATGATGGATGATGCCTGGTTAGTAACGCATGGTGAGACGGAGTACATTACAACGCCCCGATAAATTAATGACGTGATAGTATATATAATTTAAATCTAGCATTAATTTATAGTGACTCTAGTCACATATATTTGTACATTACGGGAAATATAATGACATGGTAGTGTAATTTAAATTTAGCATTCATTTATACTTCTCTTATCATAACTATTTGTTGTTTGAAGTATATACAAGTCAAAGTTTTAAAACTTTAGTCATAAATATATTTTGAACTATTTAGATTTACTGTATAAAAACTAGAAAAAATTCTATATATGTCACTGTAAAGTGGTTGATTCTACTGAAATATGTTATTATGATAATTTTAACCATTTTTTTCCGGTGAAATACCTCCAAAACACATATAAACCACTGTATTTACCAACTTGCGGTGCCCATATCTCTTTCTTGGACCTCTAGGCGCCTCGAGCATCCGCCGCAGCCGCCCACGCTTGCCGTCGCCGCCGCCGCCGCCGCCGCTGCTCACCCTCGCCTCCATCGCCGCCGCCACTCGCGCTCGCCGTCGCCGCCCCTGTTGCTCGCCCTCGCCGCCGCCCCGCTGCTCGCCCTAGGCGGCGCTGCTGCTTGTGCTAGGCGCCGCCACCGCTCGCGCGCGCTCACCATTGCCACCCCCTGCTGCTCACCCTCACCCCAGGGCCCCCGCCGTCGCTCGCGCTCGCCGTTGCCGCCTCCGCTGCTCGCCCAAGGTTCCGCTACCTGAGATTAGAACCTGCAGTGGTATGCAATCCATAGCCCGTTGCTAGGCAACATCTGGCATTAGCATCATGAGAACTATATTGAGAACACCGGGTGCGAGAATTGAAAGTTCTTCGTTGATGACTCGCATCTACAGTTCTACAGCAGTTGGTGATCGACACCAACCGTGTCGAGCACCTGCTTCAGTTTCTTCTTTCTTTCTTTCCTAGTGCATTGGTCATGCATTACACGTGTGTCACCAGCAGGCAAAGCCTAACTAAACAGGGTGCAAACCTATATGCATGCCATGGTCCATGAGCCCATGACGACCTAACCTAAGGTATGCATTAACATGAGCCATTGAGCCTCCACTGCCATCTTCGAGCTTCTCCCGCAGACATGCATTACAATGAAATGATCTCATGCTAGTCAATTGAAGGATCATTCGGGCTATAATTCGTTGAACTCGATCGTGGTTTTAATGCTTGATTTGATTTTACACTTGACTACTTGAGTAGCGTCTTTTTCCTTGTGGGTCAGATCTCCAACACATGAGTGCATGTGAAGCCTCACCAGATGGCCAAAATAATGGAGCTGGTTGCTCTACGGCTAGCTGCATGGGTCTGCCTTTGCTTGCGTCACCAGAAAGCCTGTGCTTTGCTACTACAGCAACCTGCCTCCTTGCAACCATGTGCCTCAAGTGAAAAAAAATTGATTCCCCTTGTCAATTATTGGATTAATGAAAGTTGAGCTATTCCATACTTGTCTTAATTTAATCTAATTAGTGGATGTACCTTTGTCGGGTCGAAGCAATAGCTTTATAGATCGCAGCATTTGGGAAGATTTATTTCGAGAAATGGGCTTGGAATACCTATTTAGTTGGAATGCCTATATATGCAAAGCGGGTGTGTACTGGTCGGTGGGGAGACCAGAAGTTTTACTTCCATTATAGAAAAAACGTTCTGGATCACGGCTCAAGTTAGGGCTCATCGGTGAAAGGAGGGGGTGCAGGGAAGGGAGGAAGGGAAAGAGCAAAAGGGGACATGTGTTACATGCTGTGCCAAATATCGAATATACATATGTTGCATGGAGTGGCAAATATCAAATACACACGATTTTATAATGGCATCTATTGCAACACGAAAAAATACTCATAAATATCGAATAAAGAGGTTGTGCAATGGCAAATATCCAATTAACCCTAATTTCAAATATTTTTCTTTCCAACTCTCCCAATTCAAAATTTAGATTTAGAAAACTCATGAATTTTAATTTGATTTTTCATCAACAATTTATAATTCAAAAACCTTTTGATTCATTAGAATAATCGGAAATTATTTAAGAAAAATATTTGATATAGATAAAATCTTCTGAATTTTTGGAATATTTAAGTTAAATCGCCCCATACGCGCGCGCGTGTGGATATTGAAGTTAAAAATTGATATTATAAACTAAGAAATAAATCAAGATGAGCAGATGGAGGGACCAGGCTGCCAGTTATAAAGGAGTTGATTATCATCATGAGATCATCATATTTCTTCTTTGCAACGACTTTTACCTATTACCCCCATTGGGTTAATCCAATGCACAATCTCTCGCTGCATTTTCCAGTTCAAAAAGGACGAAAAAAGATAGAGAAGATTAGACAACTAGGCATATGAGATCTGACGACATTTGTTCCATCACTCTTCCCAATTTTTATGATGAGTTGGATGGGTTTCGTCATTCTACGGCTCTTCCTTTTATCATGGATGTTTCTATTTTGTCTTGTTGAAATATTTGGAAAATTAGAAATCGTTTTATGATTCTAATCCAACTTTTCGAGGTTGGAAGGAGGGTTTTGACTTTTGATCGAGATGTTGCTCTACTAGTTCTTAGAGTCAACTTCCCAATTCCCACCTCTGCCCCCTCTGCCGAAGGAACTTGGAGACGCCAGAGCATCTGTTCCTGGAATGCGACTTCACCACTTTCATCTAGAGGCGTATGGCTACTATCTTCAATGCCCCCACCCTCGATCCAGTTCGCTGGAAGGGGGCTTGCCTCAAATCTTGGTGGGAGGAGGACATTCTTAGATCCGAGTCCCACAAGGGTGTTCTCTTGATCATTTCGGGGACCATCGAGCACCTCTGGATCGAGCGCAACAACCGTATTTTTCGCTCAGAGAAGAAAATCCGCCTGCCCTTCCTGCAGCTCCTGTCTGACGAGCTGCATCTCTGGGTGGCAGTACGAGCCAGTCTAGTTTTGGAGTAATTTAGCTCCTTTGCTTTTTTGCTTCCCCAGGGGGGAGGGGTTAACCCCCACCTTGTCATTCTTCTTATTTTGATCAATAGATAGCAGTTCTCCTGCCCTTTGCTAAAAAAACTCTGTTCTAGGTTCTTCCATTGTTTTTAGGCATAGTGCTCTTCTGTATTTCTGACATTGTAAATATGTAACTATTTTTATTTATAATAGCTTATTGTAGGAGCCTCTCCTACAGTTATTTGGTTCAAAAAAACTAGGCATATGATTTCCATCTCACCTACTATCAGAAGGGTGGACAAAAGAATAAACGAATTCATAGAACATAGACTTTTTGAGCATGTAAAGCATCCATTCAAAGCAGGCATTTCAAAATACTGTAGAGTAGTTGATAAATAGAAGGAACATTTGAGTATTCAGTTTTAGTTTAGTTTAGTCTTGGTTCAGTTTGCCGATTGTGAAAAGAGGTCTAGATGACCTTCAAAAAGAGGTATGAAAAGGCTAAACAAATTGTTTAAAATATTTTTTAGATCTTTAAGAAAAAACTACTCGGTCACAAGCAAATTATTTCAAAATGTTATATTGAATGGTCTGTATAAAAATAATAAAATCAAAGCGGGCCGAAATGCTGCAAATGCACTAGCAATGTCAACTTCAATTACGAATCATCATAGATAATTAATTATTTGTGCTAGCTGTAATTAATAAATGACACACTTTTTTGCATTTTGGACCCAGCACAAGTCATCTTGACACATGTATCGGTTCCTGTTAGAACCTGACAAAGTTAACCAATTATTTGTGTCTTCTCTAATTAAGAACGGAAAGATGTTTAAATTATAAACCAGAACAAATCATCCCGACATGTATGCCAATTCCGGTTATGAACACGGCAACGGTACATTTTACAAAAAAATGTGATAGTTTAGTTCTAGGCACAAACGGCAGATAAGTTGAACATATGCCCTGGTTTTTATACAAACTTAAATCAATTGGTAAAAAAACGATGTAAAAAATCACTTCATCACTCATCAGACGACCAAAGAAGCACATCTTTGGCCAAATATTGACCCCCACTCTGTCACCTAGATGACTGTCGCTCGAATGGAGCAATTGAGCAAATGCACCGTCTGTTTGGAGTTTGGACTCTGCCCACAATGGTCCAAGCGAGCCGCACACTCAGCTGTCAATCGACATCTTTATGTTTTGGCATCAGTGGTCTATACCAAACTTTGTGAATCTATTGGATCATTCGTCGTTGGATTAAACATATACGGTACATGTAGATATAATTATTTTTAAAAAACGATTAGCAGGGGCTCTGATGTTCGTATCAAGGCTCTCTTTGATTTTCTGTTTTAGTTTAGTTTTTTTGTTATAGTTGACAAAAGTGATTGTCTTTAAAAGAAGTATGGAAAGGCTAAACAATTTTTTTAAAAAATGAAGGTCTTTAAAAAACCCTATAATTTTTTTAAAAATTATTTTAAAATATTACACAAATGGTCCGTACAAAATAACAAAAAATTCAAACTAAGTCAGAAGTAAGCTAAAAACAACGAATCAAACAGGACCTAAGCCAGGAATGAAAAGGTTAATTATAGGAGTAGGCTGACCGAACATGCAGTGATGGATTCAAGGTTCAACTTCTGAGTATGCCCGAATGTCTAGATGTAATGCACACGCTCTTAAGAAACATAACAAAATTTTGAGCAATTTTTTTTAAAAAAAAAATCAAATTTTGATTGCATAAGTTCCACATTTTTTTAAATAGATTTGGTGATAATTGAACTATCCAGTCATTAAATGAAATTATCCACAGTAGCTTTTTAAAAATCGGTTAACTTGATTTCGTATGGATTACTGGCTAATGGACTCATCTATGCATTGATCCCTGGCAAATGAGCACCTGCCAAATAAAATAATTCCTACTTCCATCGACATACGAACAGCTTTGTGCTACTATTAAACATGTGTTTTACTCATCATCTTCTGAACTGAGCGTAGCTTAGTTGGTGGGAGGCGAGGAATGCGCAGCCCTCCATCCCAGGTTCGAGGCTGATCTGTGCACACATGCGGGGGATTTCTTCCCTGATCCTCCCTTCTGATGAAAAACTTATTATCTTCAAAAAGCTATATAACGCTCTGAAAAATCTGGGGGTGCACAAGCACCCCCTTGATCCGAACCTGGATCAGTAGGGACCAACATACGAAAAAATGAAACAACACGACCCTAGTAGGGGGTAACCAAGCACTGTTTGTTTGAGCTTCTACCAACTTCTCCTCAGACACTCAAACAAGCAACCAGTTTTTGGAACCCCTTCTAGAAAGTCAAAAGCCCCTAAAAGCCAAAATTGTACTGTGATCTAATAAGCAAGTTTTGGGTGGCTTTTCTTAGAAGAAGCTTTTAGAGAAGCTGCAACTCAAACAAACCGGGCCAAAGTCTTCCTCTAGCCCGAAGGCTTGCATCCAGGCCTAGGGTGATCAAGTATCATCCCTGATGGCTTGAAGATTATGGACCATGCCAGTATTTTCTAAATCAAAGATGTGTCTATTTCTTTCCTTCTAGATGTGCTAACAGAAGTAGACAATGATACCGTCAAGTTACCTGAGCTAATGGCAGGCAGTGAAACCTTTAAGCCGCAACCACCAATCACCGAGCCTCTCGTATGCCACGGCCTGGCGTGCTTAAAGAGGATATTAAGGTAGGGATGGCAATTTTATCCATGGGTTCAGGTACTTACGGGTACCTGATCCGATGGGTTCGGGTATGGGTTTTATTTTGGGTAAATATCACTGTTGCCATTATAACTCACCCCCTGACCACGCTTGCCATTTTTAAAAGACCTCAATCAGCGTTGCCATTTTAACTATCAATCCCTCTCAAACATGCCATTTTCAGGACTTATGAGGGCAATACGGACGCGAATACGCTGAGAAATACAGTTGACAGGTGGGTCCCACCTGTCAAACCCTCAATCACCTTCTTCCTCAATGCTTCTTCTTCCTCTCCTCTGCTCTCTCTCTCTCTCTCTCTCTCTCTCTCTCCGACAAGCTCGGCTACCGCACCTCCTCGGCGGCGACCTCCCCCAGCACCCTCCCCGGCGGCGGAGGAGCCCCGCCGCCACCGCCCTGCATCCACGTGCGCCGCAGGGGAGGCCGTGGCCTCCGGTGAGCTCGGCGATGGCGGCGCCGGCGAAGGGGAGATGTCCAGGAGCAAGGTGAGAGCAAGGGGAAGAGGTTGGGGTGGTCGAAGAAGGGGGTTACCAAAGGAAATCGGAGCTCACGGCGACAATGGTGGCTCGGCCGGAGGGAAAACGACGGCGAGGTGGCTCCGGGGTCTCTCGGCTCGGGGTTTGTGGGGGAAAACAGTGCAGAGGCGGAGGCCAAGCTCGGGGACTAGCTACTAGGGTTCGAGGTTCACGGAATCGACGAGTTCAGCATCGTCTTCCTCGGCTCCGGCGGCTTGGAGTTGCCCGTGCTGCTCCTCCGCCGAGAGACCCCGAAGCCCGTGTTGCTCCTCCGCCGCCCGTGCTGCTCCTCCACCGCCGCCGCCCGTGCTGCTCCTCCGCCGCCGCGCGCCATGCCCTGCCGCCGCCCGTGCCGCCGGAGCTCACCGCCGGGGAGGTCGCCGCCGGGGAGGGAACTCGCCGCCACTGGAGGGAGCTCGCTGGAGGACCTCGCTGCCTTGGCCAGAGAGAGAGAGAGAGAGAGAAGGGAGGAAGAAGAAGCTGTGAGAGGCTGACAGGTGGGACACACCTGTCAGCCCGTATTTCCCTGTATTTGCGTCCGTATTGCCCCCATAAGTCCTGATATTGGCATGTTTGAGAGGGATTGACAGTTAAAATGGCAATGCTGATTGAGGCCTTTTAAAAATGGCAAGCGCGGTCAGGGGGTGAGTTATAATGGCAACAGTGATATTTACCCTTTTATTTTATATCCATGGGTGTCAAATTTCAGGTTCGGGTTTATTTTTACACCCATGTGCCCCAAAAAATAATAGAAATTTAATATAATTTGACATGTCACCATGTGTTATAAGTAAATATATATTGATGAAAGGTTAAAACTTAAAATATAAGTTTATATGTTCAAAGTTGATTAAAGGGTAGAGCTGAAATTGATTAATGTCATATATGTTGTATTCAATATTGAGATATAGGTTTATTATGTATCTCAGGTTTGGTTACCCGTTTGAGTTCGGGTATGGGCGTGGGTTTATACCCATGGAATAATTCGGGTTTGGGTTTGGCTATAGTTTTTGGGTTTCAGGTTCAGGGTTCATGTATGAGAGGGTATACACCGAGAGGTACTCGATCCGATTGTCAAACCCTTTATTAAGGTCACCCTGTAAGGAACCTAGGCCGAGAGGGGGGGTGAATCGGACTCCTAATTCAAATTTTAAACTTGTTTGAGTGATTGCTTAGTCTGGTGATTACCCAAGCTATCGATTAATCCCTAATGTCTAGGTGCGGAAGCGATCACAATAGAACTCAAGCGACTACTAAGAGGCTCGATGGCACTCACATGCAAGCGGTAAGACAATATGCGTAATTAAGCGAGTGAGATGAGGAGACGCAAACCGAGTTGTTTACCGAAGTTCGGTGCTCAACACATGAGCACCTACGTCTCCGTTGAGGAAACTTCTCACACAGAGAAGTCGGGACCCTTTCGTCCCTAGCCCTCAATCCACTCGTGGTAGCTCTTCACCAACACATGGTAGGCGAGCTCCAAACCTTCACACGGAGGCGAGTTCTCTCACACGCGAGAGCACTCACACCCACCGGCACCGACACACGGCACCGACCACCGACACACGGTGGATTTCGCCTCAACACATGAGGCACCTCCAACACATGGAGGATTTGGCTCCGACACACGGACACCGTGGCACCCCCGACACACGGAGATGGCCGCCGACACACGGCGGACTTGTGCCTCCAACGGATGGAGCGGATGTAGTCGTACGGTTGATGAAGCTCGTGGCGTGACGACGATCTCTCCGGCGGCGAAATCCCAAGAGCACAAGATCGAGATCGTCTCTCACCACTACCCCTTCTCTCTCCCCATGAAGACTAGGGCAAGAACACCATGGGAGATGGGGGCAAACCTTGAGATGATGGGAGGAGGTAGGGATCACCTTCTTCTTCTCCTTCCTCTCTTCTTCTCCCTCTCAATCTCTCAAGCACATGGAACCCTAGGTGGAGGTGGGTGCCATGGGAGGAGCTCTCTTGGTAGACAAGTGCAAGGGGTGGCTGCTAATGGTGGCTCTCTCAATTTTCTCCCGTACACCAAGCCCCTATTTATAGGCCCAAGGCGAAAACCTAGAAATGGACGGCTCAGATTAAATCGCGAGATTCTGATCGCCCGATCGGACGCCGTCCGGTCGCCGTCGGACGCCGCACAGCCGTCGAGGGGCTGCGCAACGCGTTGACGTGCATCGTGGGGCTGCGCAGTAGCGGTGGCAATCGCCGGGGAAGCGTGGCGAGGACGGTCAATGGGGATTGCCACAACTGTCGGGGGCCGCACAACGCTCTGGCGTGCGCCGTGGGGCCACACAATAGCGATGGTGGTCGCCAAAGAATGTGTGGCGATGGCAGTGGGGCTGTATTCCCAAACATACAATGGGATTCTATTTTCAACGTATCATCTTACATAGACACACAACAGACATACGATGGACAATGCATGGTCAGTAACGTATGGGGTTGAGAGGGAGTACACTAGAACGCCCTGATAAATCAATGCCGTGGTAGTATAATTTAAATCTAGCATTAATTTATAGTGCCTCCAGTCACATATATTTGTACATAACGGAAAATATAATGGCACGGTAGTGTAATTTAAATTTAGCATTCATTTATACTCCTCTTGTCATTACTATTTGTTGTTTGAAGTATCTACAAGTCAAAGTTTTAAAACTTTAGTCATAATATCTTTTGAACTATTTAGATTTACTGCATAAAAGCTAGGGAAAATTCGATATATGCCGCTATAAAATGGTGGATTCTACCGAAATATGTTATTATGATACTTTTAACCATTTTTTCCAATGAAATACCTCCGAAACACGTATAAAACACTGTATTTACCAAAGTGCCCCTATCTCTCCTTCCACCTCTAGTCTTTTTTTGAAGGCACAGCAACGCTGGCATTCTGTATTAAGCAGGGGGAAAACTGTACAATGGGAAGAAATCCCAGGGAAAACAAAAGAAAGGAAAAAAGAAAGAAACACCACGGCGCAAAGCTACGAGGAACACCACCACCGAGGCACACCACAACACAACCACGGAAACAAACCACAACGCGACAACGATCAACAACAGGAAAAGGTACGACCGACAGCAACCAACAGTGCCAAGACGGAAAACGACGCCTCCAACGAGGTAACGACGGTGAGAGACCGCCGCCGCCACCGCCTACCGCACCAAGCTTTCGCTCAACATGGGGTGAACAAACAGTAATGCCTCCAACGAGGGAACGTCGTCAGGACGACGCCATTACTGGCCCAAAAGGGCAGGGTTTTCACCCCTTGCGCCCAAGCATGCAAAACTCACACTGAGGCTGACGAAGGACACACCCAACCGAAGCGAAAATCGCCGGTCATGGAGCCAACCCCGAAACGCCGATGCACCGCCACAGCACGAAGATAGCCAGAGACGCCGCGCCACTAGAGACCGCCAACCTAGGCAGAACAGGTCACCAAGGCATCGCCCCCAGCCGCCGATGCACCAAACCTGCCAAAAATCATCAGACACGACAAGTCCTGGACAGCCGGCCGGCCGAAGAGGCCACCAAGGCACCAGGCACACCGAGCGAACCCTGAACAGCCGATGTACCACCTCAGTAGGACGACAGCAGATCAGAGATGCCGCACCACCAGAGACCGGCAACGTAGCCCGGACAGGCCACCAAGGCGCAAAACCTCCGTCGGCCGCCAATGCACCATCCCACCACATCACCGGAGCTAGCAGCCAAGGCGCCCGAACTGGGAAGCCAGCCGACCGAAGGGGCCACTGGCACCGGGCACACGGAGCTAACCCCAAAATGCCGATGCACCACCACCGCACGACGACGACAGATCGAAGACGCCGCGCCACCAGAGGCTAACAACAGAGCCCGGACAGGTCACCAAGGCGCCGAGCACCCATCGGCCGCCGATGCACTAAACTGCCCCGTCGTCGGAGCTAGCAGCCGCGACGCTAGATTCGTATAACTTCGTATAATGTATGCTATACGAAGTTATTACGGTGGCGATGGCAGTGGGGCTGTATTCCCAAACATACAATGGGATTCTATTTTCAACGTATCATCTTACATAGACACACAACAGACATACGATGGACAATGCATGGTCAGTAACGTATGGGGTTGAGAGGGAGTACACTAGAACGCCCTGATAAATCAATGCCGTGGTAGTATAATTTAAATCTAGCATTAATTTATAGTGCCTCCAGTCACATATATTTGTACATAACGGAAAATATAATGGCACGGTAGTGTAATTTAAATTTAGCATTCATTTATACTCCTCTTGTCATTACTATTTGTTGTTTGAAGTATCTACAAGTCAAAGTTTTAAAACTTTAGTCATAATATCTTTTGAACTATTTAGATTTACTGCATAAAAGCTAGGGAAAATTCGATATATGCCGCTATAAAATGGTGGATTCTACCGAAATATGTTATTATGATACTTTTAACCATTTTTTCCAATGAAATACCTCCGAAACACGTATAAAACACTGTATTTACCAAAGTGCCCCTATCTCTCCTTCCACCTCTAGTCTTTTTTTGAAGGCACAGCAACGCTGGCATTCTGTATTAAGCAGGGGGAAAACTGTACAATGGGAAGAAATCCCAGGGAAAACAAAAGAAAGGAAAAAAGAAAGAAACACCACGGCGCAAAGCTACGAGGAACACCACCACCGAGGCACACCACAACACAACCACGGAAACAAACCACAACGCGACAACGATCAACAACAGGAAAAGGTACGACCGACAGCAACCAACAGTGCCAAGACGGAAAACGACGCCTCCAACGAGGTAACGACGGTGAGAGACCGCCGCCGCCACCGCCTACCGCACCAAGCTTTCGCTCAACATGGGGTGAACAAACAGTAATGCCTCCAACGAGGGAACGTCGTCAGGACGACGCCATTACTGGCCCAAAAGGGCAGGGTTTTCACCCCTTGCGCCCAAGCATGCAAAACTCACACTGAGGCTGACGAAGGACACACCCAACCGAAGCGAAAATCGCCGGTCATGGAGCCAACCCCGAAACGCCGATGCACCGCCACAGCACGAAGATAGCCAGAGACGCCGCGCCACTAGAGACCGCCAACCTAGGCAGAACAGGTCACCAAGGCATCGCCCCCAGCCGCCGATGCACCAAACCTGCCAAAAATCATCGGAAGCAGCAGACACGACAAGTCCTGGACAGCCGGCCGGCCGAAGAGGCCACCAAGGCACCAGGCACACCGAGCGAACCCTGAACAGCCGATGTACCACCTCAGTAGGACGACAGCAGATCAGAGATGCCGCACCACCAGAGACCGGCAACGTAGCCCGGACAGGCCACCAAGGCGCAAAACCTCCGTCGGCCGCCAATGCACCATCCCACCACATCACCGGAGCTAGCAGCCAAGGCGCCCGAACTGGGAAGCCAGCCGACCGAAGGGGCCACTGGCACCGGGCACACGGAGCTAACCCCAAAATGCCGATGCACCACCACCGCACGACGACGACAGATCGAAGACGCCGC
>SPJY01037796.1:735143-754168 GCA_005191435.1 Raddia distichophylla | reverse complement strand
AAAAAATCCAGAAAATTCATTAAAAAATAATTTAAAAACATAAAAAATTTATAACACCTGAAACAAAATCCAAAAAATTCATAAAAAATAATTTAAAAAGATAGAAAAATTTAGAAAACCTGAAAATAATCCACAAAAATCATAAAAATGTAGAAAATTCATACAAATCCAAACAAATCATTTAAAAATCTAGAAAATTTTAGAAAACCCGAAAATAATTCACAAAATTCATTATAAAATTCAAAAAAATCTATAAAAAAATAAATCATAAAAAATCAATTAAAAATTCACAAAAATCTAGAAAAACTGAAAAAATTCACAAAAAGTTAAGTGAAGTTCTTGTTTTTTTTATGAACTTCTTTCAGTTTTTCTATTTTTTTGTGAATTTTGAAATGATTTTTTTGGGATTTTTTTAATGATTTTCTTTATTTTTTTTGGATTTTTTAATGGTTTTCTAAATTTTTCTATATTTTTTTAAAAAAAAATTATGAATTATCTGCATTTTAATGATTTTTTTGGATTTTAAAGAATTTTTTAATTTGTTTTTTGTTTTTTATGAGTTTTTATAATTTTTAAATTTTTTTGAGGTTTTCTTTTATTTTTTTCGGATTTTTTGGGCCACGTCAGCACTTAACGGCCACGTGGGCGCCACGTCACTGTTTAACGGAATTTTTAACGGACCCTACGGCTCAGGACCTACCGTGCAAACGGAGACAAGTTCCGGGAGCTGAGAATTCAATTTCAAAGTTTAGGGGATTTCGTGCAACTTGTTACAAGTTTCGGGAGCTACAGTACAATTTTCTCTATAATTATTGTAAAGCTGTAAAGGGACAAGAGATCTTTGACGCAATAGATCAAATAAAATGAAAAAACCACAATGGCTTAGATACATCTTTGATAACAGAACAATCCAATACATGTGTCGGTGGCCCGAGCCAGACAACAGATTTATGTGGGGCTACCCCGCGAAGCACAGTTCAATGCTTCGCGAAGCAGATCAAGGAAACTGAGCAATCAAAGAGTAGCTAGCTTGTGAGAATCGAATAGCCTCCTCTTATTACTGGGCCCCCCCTATTTATAGTAAGGGCCAAATTACAATGTCCCATTACAACCCTTCTTCGAGGGAATAAAGTGAGGGTAAAAAAGGTAAATCAAGATTACAGAGGGGGTTAGGCCGTTATAACAAACTAAGATTCCCCTGCCACCTGGAACGGTTTGTTACAGCCAGCTGTCGTATCTCCCTGACACCTGTAACAAAACTGTACTTGTTATCTTCTGGATCTCCACCACTGCCTTTGCCTCGCAACTCTGGACTTGGGCTACCCTGATTCTGGACAGCGACCAGGCTTCGCTTTGCCCGAGAGGGGGTGCACACCCCTTCGCTTTGGGGCTTCCCCGCCCGAAGGTGACGGGGCTCACCTTCGGGCTGCTTGCCCTTCGTTGGTTCGCCGTTGCCTCGCCTAAAAGACGCGGGGCACCCCCTTTGGGGTGACCTTTTCCTTCATCTCCACAAATTGGTTCGCCGCTCCCACTGTTTCGCTGGGGGTGGGTGTCCCCTACTACAACAACATGCATTTCCAAAGATTCATTGGCAATTTGGCATGCGAGGGTAGAGTCTACGTGTTGATAACAAATATGAAATTGCCAATGTTTAGAAATAGTATGTGTGGCATTGAACATGTATGGTACATGTAGATATATTTAACGTATAAATTAGCTTTTGGGGAACAAGAGATCATTGAGGCAATAAATCTAAATAAAATGAGAATCCCACAATAATTTAGATACATCTTTGAAAATAGAATTATTGTCACTTCAAAGATTCGATGGCATGCAGATCCAAAATCTGCATGTTAGTGATAACTAGCGAAGGCAGCGCACCCTTGGTGCGCCAACGCTGCGCGAGCGGCAAAAAAAGCGGTGCGTCAACGCTGCGCGCGCGGGGAAAAAAATCGGAGCCGGGCGACGCGCGTAGGAATCGAACCGCGGCCAGCGGAGCGAAGCCTGCGCTGCGTAGCCAACTCGCCGAAGTGCCCGAGTTGGCATGAGGCTAACCGTTTTTTTGTTTTTAAAGATTAGTTTCGTATGAACGGTCGGATCTCGCTGGCCGAAGCGATCGGACAGCCACAGACTGCCGGGCGATGTGGCCACGGGAGGGCAGGTGCGCCGGCGAGGGGGCGACGTGGACGCAGCGGGAGGCGGTCTGTAAGGACTTTGTAGTATAACTTTGATATGGAATTGCCAATGTTTGGAAGTAGAATGCGTGGAAGTCCCCCTTAAAATCCGCAAGAAAAAACCTTTCTTTACTAACCTTAAACCTTTCTTTGGTGTCAAAAGAAGAAGGGGAAAAAAAAAGTGGTCGGTAGGCATCAGTCGCATTGTAACTCAAAAAAGTGATCAAAATCCAGTGCAAATCGCAAATCAATCTCAGCAGTCTGCACCACATCGCCCTTTTCGTTGTCGGCGGCCTATGCTCGGTAGAACGTTTGGTGACCAGTCATGGACGAAGTCGTTGCAACCCTCGCGCGCACTATTTTCCCCTCCTTTCTTTCCGCAGCAGCCAGCACCAACACGAAGCAGACATGAAACGCCAGCGTCAAAATAAAAGGGCCAAACCGCTGCACACAGATACCTGAACATAATTAAAGATGCCTCTCCCTCCCCCAGCCTTCTTCATCCTCCAAGGCTCCAGTCCACCGCCTAGCTAGAGACCACGATACCATTCCTTCCTTCTCGCGAGCGCGCGCACACACATGCGCATGTAGGAGGAGACGTTACTGCCCTCTGCAGTCTGTCACTGCATGTGGGGCCCACGTGGGACCCACCACCCTGTGGGGCCCACATGCAGTGACGGTGCTGCAGAGGGCAGTAAAGTCAGAGGATTCGTTTCCAAGGATTTGAATCGAGTGAGTATTACTCAGCTTGTAATCTGAAGATCACGCTTTGTCTCAGGTTTCTATTGCTCTTGTTCTTTAGATTGAGGCATATGGTTCAACGTTTTGCTATATGACTAAATTTAAAATAATGGATACATAGGCTATGAATGTAGATGCTAAATGCCGTAACATCGAAGAATTGAGTTCTTGTCTGGTATTCCGGTGTTACATGATTGAATTGAGCTGCTTGGATCATGCGAGAATACAAATGAACTACTAGATTACTACAAAGACTTCATTCTAGAGATTTTTACTACTAGATTGCAGTAATAACACTCGCAACTTTTTTAAAATAAATCCAAAAACAAAAATGGTGTGCATGCAGTGGCTACCGTGAGTTCATCAGCCAACTTGCTTATGATTTTTTTATTCTTTACCAAATTGTTTACAGTTTAGACGTGTTGTCATTCTGAATTCAGCGTCTTGGCGAAGTGATCAATCATTTCAAACAGTTAGAACGAGCATGGTGCCACATGTGTTTGTGCGACTAGATTTGTCTCGATCTTTAAACTTGACATTACCTTTTTTCCTATTTTTTTATTTTCAATTTATGAATTTTTTGCTTTTTGTTGTAATGGATATGAACTGTTTCTTCTAATCTAACATGTACTCTTATTTCTATTATTTTATTTTGAATTTCTATATTTTTTGTTGCGGTTAATACAAACTCTTTTTTAATCAGTCATGCACTCTTATTTCTATTTCCTTGTTCTAAATTTCTATTTTTTTCAGTTCATATAAATTCTTTCTTTTAATTTAATCCGTTATAATCTAGATCCACAACAAGGAACAGCACAGATTATGCAAACTCCAATCTAGATCCACAACAAGGAACAGCACTACAGATTATGCAAACTCCAGGTGCTCCTGTGCTAAGACGGATGCATGTCATATGTATATATCCATATATAATATGATTGATTTCTGCAACAAATTAGTTAGTTTTAGTTGCGGCGGGCAGTCGATGATTACTTTTGTGTTGATGTGCATATATAATACTCATGGTTCCAGGAGTAGATTTGTATGCAAATCGTAGCACATGCAAACTCCGGTGTTCCTACGGATTCATTGAATGGATATATATCCATATATAATAGGAAAAAGTCTACTTACCCTCCTGAACTATGACCTTGGGTGCACCTAACCCCCTGATCTTTAAAACCGTCTAACTAGCTCCGCGAACTATTGAAACCGGCTCAAATAACCCCCCACGAGTGGTTTCACGGGTGGTTTTGCCACTTCAGCGCCCCACAGTGGTATTGCCCACGTGGCATCCGACGTGGTAGTACAATCACATATAAACAAAAAAAAAAAAGTGGGCCCCATGTAAGTCTCTCTTCCTCTCCCTTCTCCTCTCTCTCTTCCTCTCCCCTCTCTCCTCTCTCCTTACTGTGAAAGCGGCGGCGGCTCGGCCTGGGGGTGAAGATGGAGAGAGGGGCACGGGAGAGAGGGAGAGAGAGAGGCACGGGGAGAGAGGGGGAGCGAGAGGAGGAAGATGTATGAGACTGACATGTGGGACCAACACTCAAAAATAAGTCTAAAAAGAAAATTTTATGTCTATGTGGCAAAACCGCTCCACCTCAGCGTCTAGCATGGCAAAACCACCCTAAAAAACGCTTGCGGGGGGTTATTTGCACTGGTTCCAATAGTTCGCGGGGCTGGTTAGACGATTTTGAAGATCAGGGGTTAGTTGCACCCGAGGCCATAGTTCAGGGGGGTAAGTAGACTTTTTCCTATATAATACGATTAATCTATTGAAACAAATTAGCTAGTTTTTATTTGCAGCCTTCACGGTAAGACTTTCCATGTGAAGTAGATTTTTTATCCTTGAACAGATCAATTTTACTCTTTTATCATTCAACAAATCTACATTATTATAATCTGGTTCCACTACAGTCAAAGATGTGAACTTTTTTGTACTATTTACGTGGGAATCTCTAGTATTTTTTTTATTAATATTAGAATTTCTATTGTTTTAGGATTAATGTGGTGGCTTCGTTGAACCCTGTTTTAATTATATAATGAGCATGGCGTCCCACACATTTGCGTGGCTAAATTATTCCAAAAACTAAAACAACATTTTTTGTATAATTAAACTCTAATATAATTAATTCTCAATTAGAAAGGTGATTCATTTTTACATATAGCCATAGAGACCATGTTAATCTCTAATATGGTCTAAGATTAATTCGGAAGATATATTAATAATTTTGATTTACTTAAATGTATTACATCATTATATCCAACACTACCGCTATATTTATCTTGTCTTACCTTCTTGCTGGTACCTATTCCATTTTTATTGGTGCTAACATGACTCATTATGCTAGCCTCAAATCTAGCGCCAAGTTCTTCTCTTTTAGCTTGGATACATAGTTTTTACATTTTCTCCTATTGAATAATAAAATAGATAGATACTACACTATTTTATTTTTAGTTCCTATCTTTTTATTCTAGTTGATATGTACTCTTTCTTTATTTTTTATTTTAATTCAATAGTTTCTTTTAGTTAATAAATGCTCTTTTTCTAGTATTGTAATGGATATGTAGTTTTTTGTTAACCATTATCCAAAAAATGGTTTTATTATTTTAATATAGTAGATATGTACTCTTTTTCTTGTCTCGTAGTTTATATGAACATTTTTCTATTTTATCCCTAATTTATGTTATTTTTTAATTGTAATTGTATCGACTATTCATAGTTTTGTAATTGAATCAACTCTTTTTTATTTTTCTGTTTGAATTATTTTTTAATTTTGTTGTGGTTGATACGATTATTTTATAGTTTCATAGTCTATATGGACCTTTTTTCTATTTTTTTCTGAATTTGTATTACTTGTATTTTTAAAAGTTTATATGGAGTCTTTCTTTCTATCTAATTATCTAAGCTATTATAACGAACTCCAAATGATGGCTATATTTTTTCTCTGATTTATGTGAGAATTTTTAATGGTAGATTCAATATTAACATATATAATTTAAAAGGGTTTAGAGTTTAGGGTTTAGGGTTTTGCTGGTTTCAGGCTTTAACCTAGCATTTTGATGTAAGCTGCAAGCATGCAGTTACAAAAAAGGTGAAGAACCTGGTATCGCCTCATAGCATTGGTAGCATGATTGAAGATTTTTTATTTCAGTTTTGAGAATGAGCATGACGGAAGGATTTGGAAAAGGACCTTGAGACTGCATTCGAACAGAGTACTTTGGATATTGCCTTTGCCTGTTTGTTTGTGTTATAGCCACTTGGCAGGAGCTAGCGTCACCCTAGCTATTTTATTCCTGAAACAAGGCGATTGATTCTGCTCAATCTGATCGAGTCATTCCCTTCAGACAAGGAGGGGGCATTTTGTCTCGTCTCAGTGCATTGACGATGTACCGAAAAGTAATTAGCCAAAAAAATGTGGTTTTATGTATTTTCGCATAAAAAACGCAAAGAGTGAGGAGTCCAAGTGTATTACAGATGTGTAGCTTGATTGTGGTAAGCTAGAATAAAATTAATACATGCATCATCTCTTATTCAGCGAGTAGCTGCATGCGTACCTTTATACCGAGTTTCTTGATGGGCATGCAGCTCCAGCCTAGAAGGGATATCAATTGCGCGAGATGACCGACGGTTTACAGCTTGGTGTGCTCGGGTCTCTCACGCTCTCCGTGGCATCATCGGTCGCCATTGTCATCTGCAACAAAGCCCTCATCAGTACTCTTGGCTTCCCATTCGGTTTGTGCCTCAGCTCTGTGCTTTCTACTTTGCAAGCCTGATTGGCTCCATGACATAAATCATGAGCATTCAGCCTATTCAAGTATTCACCATCAACTAATATGAGCATTGCAGTCACTTAGCCAAGCACTATGAGCATAGCATGCACACACAGCCTATTCATCAGCTATTATGAAAATGGCATCAGACAGATGCCCAATTCAATACTTAGCAAGTTAGAAGACACTGAGGCTTACATGTGACAAATGTTTGATGCCACAGCTACAACATTAACAAGCTGGCATCTCATGGTGACCTTCTGCACCCTCCATGTCGCGCAGCTCATGCACTTTTTTGAGCCCAAGGCGATTGATGGACAAACAGAGGTGCTATTCGGGTTGCTGAATGGCACCTCAATCGTTCTTCTCAACCTTAGCTTAGGATTCAACTCCATTGGATCCTACCAGGTTGCTGCTTTACTCTGTCAGGTTTTTTTTCCCTTTTTCCTTGAAAAGAACACAGCAAATGCTCAAATTCGGCATGCTCTGCAGATGACAAAGCTAGCCATCATACCTTTCACAGTACTTTTGGAGACAATCTTCCTGAAGAAAAGATTCAGGTTACAAATTTCTTACCAAGTTTTGTCTCCTAAGTAGATATACCCACTGAATTTCACTCACGCCACAACAAATTATAAAAAATGATTACCATACACAAGTTCAGTTTTGACGTAAATATTGAATTTGACTACAGTCACTGCACCCAAAACGTGAGAAATCTTACAGTACACAAAAATTAATATGAACGTCCATTGCTCTCGATCTAACGGCTCAGATTGATTTTAATTTTTTAATACATTATGGAATTCATAATACAATGATACTATATTTTTGCGTGAAAAATTCTCGGAATAGACGGTTAGATCCGAACTATAAATTGCTCTTGTATATTTGTCGATACGTTATTTAAAAGAGTTTCAAAACTTGGTGTGTCCAGCATTCATTTATATATCAGATCAAGTGAAGAGAAGAAAAGGCTAAACTAGATGGATTGGAATTATCCTTACTTTAGTTTTTAAAGTTGTTGGGCTTCAACAGCCCATGCAGTAATCTTTCTTTTCTAACGGGTTGAAATGTGTACATCACAGCAAAACCTCCTAACACCTTGCATGACATTACTAAGCGATCTTTATTTGGGTATTGTTGTCTATAACGTTGCCAAAAAAACTTATGCTTAAATTGTATAAGCATTTAGAAAGTCCAAAAAAACACAATATCATGAATATCCTATTCTTTTTACATAAATACATTTTGGTATTTTGGGGTTAGGGTCATAAAGTCTCTTGTTTAGTTAGACAGGGTTAAGAAAAGAGAACGGGAATTTGTGTTTAAACAAAGGTAACCTTTTCATCTCCATGAATTTTCTAAGGTTCAGAAGACAAATTTCAAAAGTTATCAGATATTTACAATTGTTGGAGATTTTTGTCGTTTTATAGTGGAATTTAAATTTTACTAGAGATTTGCACATTTTAGACAAAAAAAGACGATTTGGTAAAGGATGCAGCTGTACGAGCCTATAGAACAGATCCTGTTCAAGTAAGGTCCTGACCAAGTGGATGATCAAGAAGATTGATAGCATTAGGAGGAGCTTTCTTTGGAAAGGTGATCACCAGTGCAGTGGGGGTCACTGTTTGGTCAACTGGGAAAAGGTTTGCCATCCAAAAAAACTAGGCGGATTGGGAGTCAAAGACATCTCCTGTTTCGGTTTGGCTCTAAGACTTAGGTACTATTGGCAGGCCTGGGATGTCACACCGAGGCCATGGCTCGGCTTGCGGCTGCATACGTCCAATGTGGACGACAATCTTTTCAGGGCAAACACAAGGATAATTGTGGGAGATGGCTCTAAAATCTCGTTTTGGAACACCCCCTAGCTCAGGAATACTCCGCTAAGCGAAGTGGCTCCGTCTTGTTTTAACTTAGCACGCCGGACTGATCTATCACTGCAAGATGCGCTGCTCTCCGGTTCATTGATGTGGCCACTTCGGCGTCTTCGCACTCTTCAGCAGATTAACGAATTCCTTTCAATCTGGATTGATGTCAGGGGAGGTGCCTCCTTGCTCTCAGACTCCCTTGACTCAATTGTTTGGATCTCTTCAGGCACAGGGCGTTATTCAGCATCATCTGCTTATGCAATGCAATTTCAAGGCTCCTTTGCTGATCACCAGTATGAAAGAATTTGGAAAGCCAAGGCGCAACCAAAATGTCGATTCTTTGGTTGGCTTGCAATTTAGGGAAAGATCTTAACGGCAGACAGATTAGCTCAAAGGGGATGGCCGGCACCTCCAGCTTGTGTTCTCTGTGAGCTTGAGGATGAGAGCTCCTCCCATCTCCTGTGGACGTGCCCCTTTGCTAGACAAGTCTGGCACCTAATCCAGCCGCATCTGGCTATCACTGATGCTTGCAACCTTCACGCTACTAGCTTCGCCGATTGGTGGGACGGGCTAAATGGTAATGCGACGCTGAGAGCAATGGATGACGGCCTCATCATGCACACTATTTGGAATGTATGGAAAGCTAGGAACAGTAGAATTTTCGGAGGTAGTTGGGGATGGCCAGTTGACGTAGCAGCCATCGTGTTGGAGGAATTTAACCTGAGAAATAGCTAGACTTTGTTGTAGGGTTCAGGGGGTATTTCTACTCTTTGGGTGAAACCTTGTTGTTTTCCCACTGTAAATGCTCATTTCTATTCCTCTATATTGAATGAAAAGGCTTCTCGCCTATTCTTCAAAAAAAAAAAAGACGATTTTTTTTTTTGGATTTTTTAGGCAAAACTTGAATGGTGTTTTTTGCATTTTTATGCATGCTTTGGCGTTTTTTTTGAATGAGAAACTAAAAAACTATGGGTCTGCATTTTAAAAAAAACCAAAAAAATTAGAGCGGAGCTGCTCGACGGGAGTCGGGATACTGTCAAGTCGCAACGCGATAAAAAAAAAAAATCGCGCACAAGACGGAACGTGGTGGGAGCGCACGTGCCGGACGACAAAATCGACTCGCGAGTCGCGAGCGGCATTCTTACAGCGAGCCCAGTTCCGCGAGCTGCCTGGTGTCATGTTCATTCCGCGAGCCGAGTTCGCAGCGCAAGGTACCTTGGTATCAAGCCGCACGTCCATGCGTACCATGCGTTGCTATGGCCTATGGCCATACGCGTATGTGCATCACTCCATCACAGATACATTCGTCATTCTCTCATGCATGCGTTCATTTAAGCACGACACTATACTATATATTATGGCACTTGGGTATATATCAAGGGACCATGATATCAAGTATCACGAGAATATCCTCAAATATTGTGTATCGAGTTGAGTACGAGGATTATTGTTTAAGTATCGAGTCGAGGGTATCACGTTGAGTATATACAAGTATTGGGACACTAGGTCGTCGTCTGGAACGAAGGGCCACATAGTCATGGTCCCCGTGTTCGGCTCCCGCGTCGATCTCTCGTTCCAGCATGTCTTGTGTATCCGACGCCACGACACGTAGAGATTATGTCTGCACAGCTCTACACCCACATATCGTGCGTGCCCCGAACATACAGGATGCATGCACATTGGCAGACCATCGACTAGCTAGGTGGTCACATACAACCCAAAAAAATCTTTCGACATCAGATATCAGGAATTATTACATAGTATCACGATGGTATCATCATTTATTATAGAATATTTACTAAAATAGTACTCCAAAGTATAAGATAGTTTGAGACAGTAGAGCATCAAAGTATTATCTAGTATCATGAGTTATAAGCATGTGCACTAGCTAGTAGGAGTATCACTAAAATATCGGGATATCATGGAGCATCGAGGGTATCAGGTTCTAGTGTTGGCCTGTTGGGAGTAGGGGTGGAAACGAGCCGAGGCCGAGCGAGCCAGCCTCTAGCTCGGCTAGGCTCGTTAGTTACTGTACCGAGCCCAAGCCGAGTTCAAGGGGTCCAAGCTGGAAAACAGGCTCGGCTCGGCTCGGTAGTGGCTCTCGCGAGCCAGGGAACTCATTGTTTTCCCAACCTTATAAGGCATTAACCATTGCAAAATATAAGTTAGCATTGTACATATGAATATCAAAATAACTTGTGTATACATATGTGGGTTTTAGTCTATTTTATGAGCCCTTTGGCAATACGATAAGTCATTTTCTAATGGTTAAGAGATGGAATAAATAGCATTAGCTTGTAATCGAGCCAAAACAAGCTGAGCCCAAACGAGCCAGCCTTTAACTCGGCTCGGCTCGGCTCGCTAATGGCCACGAGCTGGAAATGGGGCTCGGCCTGTGCTCATTTGCAAATGAGCCGAGCTTTTACCGAGCTGAGCCCAAGCAGCTCGCGAGCTTCAAGCTAAAGTTCCAGCTCTAGTTGGGAGCATATGGTTAATTAGGGTATCATCGCATTTTGGATTGGGTATCGTTGTGTATTGATTTAAGTATTGGGGTATCGTCAAGCAACGAGTTGAGAAAAAGGGGGTACAGTTGAGTCTTGAGGTATTGGGTCGATTATCGAGGTATCGTCGAGTAATGAGAGTATCGTCAAGTATCGGTTAAGTATCAAGAGTATTGTTGACTAAGGGTATCGCCGAGTGATGAGGTGTCAAGTATCATGAGAATACCAAAGTATCATCGGGTACATGAAAACAATGCGAATAAAAATAAAAAACAGTGAAAACACATAAAAATTATAAATTTATATATTTTTAATTAGAAAAATTATATTTTTATCACGTATAAAGGCATCATTGATCATCAGATACTTCTAGAAACAAAAGGTAATAAAATGTTTAAAATAATTCCTTAAAATAAGAATAATAAAAGAACTATAGGATTATGAAAAATTATAGAAAGCTATATTTTGAATTTAGGTGAATTATATTAAAAGCAATTATAGAAAAAGGAGTTAGTATGAAAAAAAAAGATTCTTGTTAAACAAAAAAGAAGAAAAAAAATGGTGTACGTACACAAAGATCATTGCATGGCTCCGTGCTAACTTCGGCTTTGTACATTTCATCTTAACGTAGCGTAGCGTTTCACTGTAACAAAATTTAAGGATTTTTAAAAAGAGGTTTAGATGTTGTAAAAAAAATAATTTTAAAATCTTTAATAGGACTACTAAAAACTAAAAAAAATCATTGCAAATTATTGCATCAAATAGGCTATATAAAAAAGATAAATTTTTCTATGGTGGAATGCTACGCTACGCTAAGCTGAAATGTACAAGGCCTTCGTTTGTGTCGCTGTGCGGGAGATGTCTGCACGGGACGTGGACGGTGAGCGCCCATGACGGGGATGCACGTGCAGGGGAAGCGAAAATAATAGTTTCCTATCCTGTTATGTAATTAAAGTTAGAAACGGTACCCCGTTTCATATTCCCTCCGTCCTGAAATATAAGGAATTATTGGCTTTTGGTTGTCCCTTTTGACCATTCGTCTTATTCAAAAAAATTAAGTAAATATTATTTGTTTTGTTGTGATTTGTTTTATCATTAAAGATAATTTAAATATGACTTTTGTTTTTACATGTTTGCACTAATTTTTTGAATAAGACAAATGGTCAAAAGGGATATCTAAAAGTCAATAATTCCTTATATTTCAGGACGGAGGTAGTAGTATTTAAAAAAATATTTAAACTATTTCTACCCTCCCGCACACAAATCTTATCAGTGAAAGAGAGACAAATTGGCTCTCCTAGCAAATCATTGCCTGGACAAGCTAGTTTTCTGAGCCAAGCACGCTATCTTCAGAGGGAGGCTTGAGGAGGGAAGACGAAACCAAACAAACTGACAATGAACGAAAACTCTGGAATAACAACATTGAAAGGTTTTTTTGCGAAAGAGGATAATGGAATGTTTCAACTGACTGCAGACCATGCATTTTTTTTCTCATTAATTTGTTGCGGTGATACCAATTTAACAATTTGCAGCGAGAGTATCAAGTTTTCTCTGCTAGTTTTGGTACTTGGAGTTGGCATTGCTTCTGTTACTGACCTCAAGCTAAATCTTCTTGGATCCATTCTTGCTGCCCTTGCCATTGCCACTACTTGTGTTGGCCAAATTGTATCCTACATTTCAAATATTTATGTCCGTCATTCGTGGTTCACACGCTGCATCAGTGCATCCTTATACTGCTATTAAAATAACAGGTTTCTACTTTCTAACATAAATCAATGAGCTGCTACCAGAATATCATACAAGAATTTCAAATGTTAACTCTGCACTTTTTTTTGGTGCAGATTCGTGAAGTTTTAAATTTACTATTTTAGTAGGCGAATGCATTGTTCATGTAACGTGAAACTCTGAGCTCATAAAGTTTGCAGACATTATGCACTATTGCCATTAACCTTAACCTGTAAAACTCTGAACGAAGCTCACAAATACAATACAGAGAAGATCAAAAGTCACTTCAACTCAGCTTCTGTACCAATCTGCAGCTTACCAAGCGGCAATTTTGTTTGCCACCGGGCCCTTCGTGGATCAACTCCTTACCAACCGCAGCGTCTTCGCCCACAAATACTCTGTCCCAGTTCTGGTATTATTACACACACGCCTACACTTTTTAGGAGGAAAAATAACGGGGATTTTACAGTGGCGCTGTTCCGTGAACCTGTTCAGGGTTTCATTGTGCTGTCCTGCCTGATCGCGGTGTCCGTGAACTTCAGCACGTTCCTCGTGATCGGGACGACGTCGCCGGTGACGTTCCAGGTTCTTGGGCACCTCAAGACGTGCCTCGTCCTGTCGTTCGGCTACACGCTGCTGCATGACCCCTTAACCATGAGGAACATACTGGGCATCCTCGTCGCTATGTTCGGCATGGTGCTCTACTCCTACTTCTCGGTGCGAGAGGGCAGGAAGAAGGCTGCAAGTGACGCCCTTCCGGTCTCACAGGTAGGTTAATTTTTGGTCTCCATTAGCCATGCGTGAGCGTGACTCGTACCATGAGCTTCATTCAGTGACAGTGAAGATTGAGTTCTCAGATCACTCTCTCGATGCAACTTGGGTGTTCTTGTAGGTGTCAGAGAAGGAGATCACCGAGCCACTCTCGGCAGCCAAAGACGGTGGCGACGCCAAGAAGGCAAACGGCGTGTCCCACGACGAGCCCAGTGGCCAGCTCTAGCGCCGCTGCGCCGGCATGGCGGCGTGTCTGCTCTTCGAGTTCGACAAGGTCGGGAAGACCGATCCTTGATTTCTTTGGTAGAAGCGATCGAGAGAAGGAGATGCCGTGGTGTCGTTCTAGCAAGCTAGTATAAAATTTGACGAGGCAAATACATTTGATTCTCTGTTTAGGCCTCACAGGCGGCTCAAGGAAGCTGGTACCCAACGTTGGAATTGGGCTCGATAGTGCGTGGCCCAATAATGCAAGGCCCATCTTACTGGTGGAGATTAGAATATATCAACTTATATGAGAGAGCTCTCACCATGCTTTATCATAAAGCATACAAGGATGAGAGAGCTATGTTAAAAGTCGCACGTGTGAGCGCAAATTACTGTATATTTTCACATGGCTTTCCTGTATGACCTATGACTTGCGACGTCGCTAGTCGCCGTACTTTAGATTATCTCTTAACGCATTAATTATCTTTTATTTTAGATTTTTATTCCGCTAGTAAACACCTGATTTTCGTGGATCGTGATCAACTTGCCACGTGCGTCCATTTTCCATGAGGAGCAGCTAAGAGTACGAGGAAAGTCCCGAAGACGTTGAGGAGACTTCTAACTCATTCACTCTTGTGTTCCCATCTCTTCTGTGTTGAGTCCTTGTGCGACTTTCGTCCTCATTGCCTTCCTCTTTGCGTGCACCTAGAGGAGGGAGATCGGGATTTCTGATCCGGTGCCATGAGATCCACACGAGAGGGCGGTAATTAACTTTTTGGGCAGCACTTTCGCACAACCGCTCATGATTCTGAGCCGACTATTTCCTTTATGGTTAGTCAACCCTGTGCTACTACTTCTCCCTTGCCAATTCCTACGTAAGTTACTGTTCATATTTTCCAGTAGGTTGAGTTCACATTTGTTTGCATGTATGAGTAGTACGTCGTTTCCTTGTTTAATTATTTATGTGATATGTCTCATGATTAATTATGAAATTAAAAACAATATTCAGTTTTCCAAACAGTTGGCAAGTAATATGGAAAGTTGGAAACCAATCAAAGAAATGCTGATCTGGTACATATACCGTATACGTTTGCTAAATTCGCCAATCTCCCGTGCAACGAATTCACATACTTTTGTCGTCGATTCGTCATAGAATAGCTCATGGCGGACCGTCACGCCAAGGTTTCGGGCCGAACTGGTCCATTTATCCTTGGCCCGTGTAGCAACGGATTCTCCCGTGGGAAGTAATGCTTTTGCTCGGTTATATGGACTTATGGCCCATCCACTGGAGTGCGGGCCAGCCTCGTGGTAAACTAGAAACGCTTCACAGCTCTAAAAGGCTGAGCTTGTTAAAACCTAAAAGTAGGTAGCTTTTAAAAGTTGTTTTTATATTTTTAAAGAAACGGGAATGAGTAGTCACATTAGTCTTTCAGAAACCCCACGACTGAATAGCAAGTAAGCAGTTTAGAACGAGTTGCGTAGAAGAATTAAAATTACCACCAAAGAAATCGTACTTTGCTATGACCAGTATTATATTACTTTCTACTATATTATTTTAACATTGTTTAGATAATACTCTACGGTCTGCTACTAAACTTCATTGAGCATCTGTACCGTTGGTTCACCTCCTCTCTGCGTCACGTCGTACTTTTGCATCCTCTAATGAGTTGGTATATCTCGAACTCTTGGAACCATTGATGTAGGATCAAGCATTCCTACATCAAATTAACACTCGCTCTCAAAGTTCTTCAAACCTGGAATTTTATTCATAAAAACCTCTCTAAGCTATTGTAATTGGTTCTTAGAACCGCTAACTTGAAGTCTCAAATATTTTGACCCTCTTCTCAAAGTATATTAGTTCACATAACCCCATGCATGCAAATGGTTTTCTAAGCGACATTAACGGTTGACTATCGACGCGGGTGGTTTTGCCATATACTTTCCCCATACAATGCAATGTCGCCTTCATCTCACCCTACTGTCAATGTGGCACCATCTCGGAGGAGTTAGGGACTGCATTGCAAGAGATTGGAGTGGCTAGGGTGCATATCATGCATCTCCAAGTGGATCATTGATGAAATGGGGTGTCTTGCCAAATAACATGTTGCTTAGCCTTCTCTTGACATCGTCGATGTTCCCCTCACATCATAGGCTCCACCAATTCCACCCTCGGCATATCTTCTCATGCTCTCTTCCCACAGGTGATCTAGAGAAGGCGCCTAAGGTAGGTATCGAGCATGTAGGTGTGGTGCTACAAGGCGTCCTCCCAGTGGCTCTACCAATGCGAGAGTGGGGAAGCCCAACCCTCGGTTTCCATTGGCATCGTTAAAAAGTTTTTGCTTATCGGGAGAGAGAAGAGAGAAAGGGAGGGACAAGAGTGAAAAATGGATGACGCATGGGTCTCGCAACTAAAAATGATATGGGCAAAGAGAAAATGACATGTATCAACTTAGGTGGTCAAATTATTTGTATCGCCGCCGATCAGTAAAATTGATTGCAGGTGTTAATTGCACCAATTTAAATTTCTTATCTTGTTTTCTATGCCGTGGGTTAAGTACACCTACTTCATTAGTTGAAGAACAGTTGAGGGGCTAAGAAGATTCTTTCCTTTTAAGGAAAATGCGTGTGTGCTTATCCTTGTCATTAGTCACGCGTCAAGATCCGTGCATAGACCACCTTCCCTCTCGCATCTATTTATGCAAAAGGACCTTCAACTTTCAATTCAATAGCAACGAGAAAGGTGGCCTGCACATTTGCGCGGCTAGATTTAGAGTTTATCTCTTATATTAGAGATTATATTTATCTTTTTTATCTGATTTGATGGACGTCAATTGAATTGTTAGCTTGTGCCAGCATACAGAGTTTATCTCGAACTCATAATTTTTTAGGATAATTTGCAAGTTATAATCTCTCTCTAAAATATCATATCAGATTTATAGTTTATCTCTAATATATTGGAGATTATATTTATCTTTTTTATCTGATTTGGTGGTTAACAATTGAACGATTATCTAATTTGATTGATAAGTAGATAGATTCTAAAAGACTTTTTTTAGCCAACGAAGACAAAGCTTAGCACGCTACGTTTATTTGATCGTGTGTGAACCATGCACGTGGCTCGTCGATTACGGCCGGCTTGGGCTCCAATCAAACCGGACGTTGTGGAACTTGTTCGCATCGCATATATAGTTCAACGTTTTTCGAACGTCGTGGCGCATTGTGGTGAATATTTTTTAATATCCACTAAATCTATAACTCATCATCTATCTCTAATATATTACAATATATCTCTAATATATTAGATTAGCTTTAGTAGTAGATAGATAGATAGATATAGATAGATAGATAGATAGATAGGATACATCGGGCTCTCTTCTTCCTCCCCTCACCACACCTTAGCTGAACTGGCTCACCCTAGGCGGTTGCACCGTTGACAACCACTAACCCAGCCAGCGTGGCCTCCGCGCAGGCAGGGCGCGCCGCAGAGTGAATGGATGTCGGCATGGTCGCGCGTCAGGGAGGCCGTGGTCTACGTGCCGACTACTTTTTTGATATTCCCTTCGTTCTTTTTTGTTTGACGCTTTTGACTTTTGAAACACATATTTGACCATTCGTCTTATTCAAAAAAATTATGTAGATATCATTTATTTTGTTGTGATTTGTTTTATCAATAAAGTTATTTTAAACATGATTTATTTTTTGTATGTTGGCACTAATTTTTTGAATAAGACGAATGGTCAAAGACGTGCCAAAAAGTCAAAGGCGTCAAACAAAAAAACAGAGACGGTATGTTCCAAGGGTTTTTCGAAAAAAAAACATGGGAGAGACGGAAACTGAGCACAAAAACCGCCTTCTTCCTTTCAATCGTGGCCCTTCTTCCAAATCCAAACATATTCACCAGGAAATCATATGATCCCAATAAACAAGCACATGGCGTCTCCGTCACCAGGCGGCGACTCCCCGCCCCCCTTTGACTTGTGCCGAAGCACACGCCAACATCGACATGTGCATGCATCAAGTCGCGCCCCGCCGCACCCGCCCGGCCGCCCGCACTCCACTTGACACCCTCTCGATCGATCCCACGCGACTACGCGAGGTTTAACAAAGCAACAAGTCAAGCAAGGCTCTCGGCCCCCCGGCCGCGTCGCGTGGTTCTGGGATCGCCGGATGCTCGGATCCCGCGGCGCGCGCGGGCATGTGGGCGCGCAGCCGGCGAGCCGTGGAGCCGTGGCCGCCGCCTCCTCGTGCAGCTCTGCCGCGCGCCGCCGCTCACGTGGGACAGGCAGCATACACGTTTCCATGCCCTGGCTCCCCCGGCCTCGGAATCTTTGTTCCGAGACCGACACGATCCCGTCCCCCAATCCGCCCCGTCGCGCGCGCCCCCGCGGGAGTTGTTAATGCCGGCCATGGCGATCGATGGCGCGTGCCAATATACAAATCCGGCACCGTCCCCGTCGTGCTCCAGGCTCCAGCCTCCTCCCCGTTGGCGCCTCACTGGACGGCATGCATGCAGGTCAACCCTCTTCCATTCCATTCGGGCGCGGCCGATCCCGATGCCGCGGCCCGGTCTTTGCTCCGCTGTTCATGCGACTCATGTTCCTGCTTAATACTAAGCTAGTCAAAGCTGGGCTCTTCCAGGCCTCCACGCCGTCCACGGCTCGTGCTGGGTTCACTTACTTGCTGGCCTCAGCTGGAATGCTGGATAGCTATGCCGATGATTAGACAGTATCGCCATGTCGATATATATGCCGTACTCGATCGCGCGGCGTGAACTGTTGCTGCATGGTTT
The DNA here is from genome assembly GCA_005191435.1 of Raddia distichophylla. Classification (NCBI taxonomy): domain Eukaryota; kingdom Viridiplantae; phylum Streptophyta; class Magnoliopsida; order Poales; family Poaceae; genus Raddia; species Raddia distichophylla. The sequence continues at coordinate 735,618 of SPJY01037796.1, read as the reverse complement.
CTGGTGGGGTGACGCACTGGCGCGGCGCGCACTGTGTGTAGGCGCAAGGTTACAAGCGGGTTGCAGGCGGACGTAAGCGAGCATCGGAAACAGAAGTGAATTTTGCGTGTCTCTGTGCGCGCGCAGCGCGCGTGTGTCCCCCCTGCAGCCGCTGCAAAACAAACACCACCCTGCGAGGTGCGAGCTCGCCTGTCCGAATCCGCGGCGTTGCCAAGAAGGCCCAAGGTGCCAAACCTGACAGATGCTCTGTGCCTTTTGATCTGGGCACCTCCTTGGGCTGTTGCTCTCTTCCGTCCAGCCGCAGCCAGCAGCCGCACAGCATCAGCATGCGTGAGTGAGAAAGAAAGGCGAAAGGGGAAAATAAAGTGTTCAGAGGACAGTGAAGTGCCAACTAATAACACCAAGGGCAGCTGGAATAATGTGGTCCCCCGTCGAATTAGGATAACACGAGCGAGTAGCGATCGTGTTCTGCCCA
>SPJY01037796.1:684866-735045 GCA_005191435.1 Raddia distichophylla | reverse complement strand
TTGCTCTCTTCCGTCCAGCAGCAGCCAGCAGCCAGCAGCCAGCAGCCAGCAGCCGCACAGCATCAGCATGCGTGAGTGTGAAAGAAAGGCGAAAGGGGAAAATAAAGTGTTCAGAGCCGGGACAGTGAAGTGCCAACTAATAACACCAAGGGCAGCTGGAATAATGTGGTCCCCCGTCGAATTAGGATAACACGAGCGAGTAGCGATCGTGTTCTGCCCACGTTACGACGTCGCGTTCACAAGAACAGTTCGGCGCTCCGATCGCGTGTCTCTGCTGGAGCCGAATCATAACTTCATATAAGCTACGGTCAACTTAACACAAGAGATCTCGCCGTGTTAATATTAACTTAGTATCAATCAGAGAGATGCAGACGTACAATGCATGCCTTGCATGAGTTTCATGTGCATTGACAGCGGGGGCGTCTTGGCGGGGTTTTGGCAGGTGATTGGTATTAGCTCATTAACAAACCCAACAAGCTTACTGGTTCCATACTACGCATCCTAGGTATGGTCTTGTTTTTCTGCAAGTCGCTGCAGTGACTAGAACGCTATGTACCAAACATGGAGCAGCTTGCGGAATCGTAATGGAACTTGCGACATGAACATTGTCGGTGAGCGCCACGCCGCCACTAGGCCATCCCCGGCATTCGGGAATCGGGCCCGGCCGGGGAGAACGTACGCAGACGAGGCGGAGCCGGCCCCCGCGCCAGCACAAGGCGACGCCGGGCGCCGCGGGAACGCATCGCCGGCGACAAAAACCCCACCGGCACAGTGCGCGCACGCCTGCATTGACCCGGCCGGCCGGCCCCGGCTGTGCCCTGCTGTGCCTGTCCGGTTGCTGTCCAGAGATCCGGGCCCGTGGGCTCCGCTTCCACCTCCGATCCATCATCCATACACCACGGCCCGTCGGGGGTCGAGGCCCTTGCTCGTCGCCGGGCGTGGGAACGGGTAGCAGTGGCACCCAACGGGAAATGGGTTGACTCCACTCCGCCATGCGGAATTGCCGATCGTCGGTGTGGGCACTGGGCAGTGATGCCATGTTAATTGCTTCCTTCTCGGCAGCGGAATGCCGGAATGTGACAGTGAAATAGTGAATTGCATCTTCATTTTTTGTCTTTTTTGGCTTAAGGAATTACAAGGCAAGCGATCACCTGATCATGGCCAGATTTTTTTTTTTTAAAAAAAAGTTCGTCCTTTTAGCAGATCGATGAGCACTGTACCGATGTTGCTGCACACGACGTTTCCTCAGGGCTTACTGAAGAAAGCGAGGATGGACTCCAACTCCATCTTCATCATCGCCTTCGGCGGCTTGGAGCTCTCTAGTCTCTACAACACTCTGGGCAGCTCCGGCGAGGGAATCCGCTTCGCCGCCGCATTTGACGACGCCAGCGAGTTCGTCCTGCTCCGCTACATCAACGTGTTCCGGAAGGCAATCAAGTTCCTCAACGTCGCGGCATGGAAGCAGATCTCAGGGAGAGGATCAAGGTTGTCGAAGGGTTGATTACATGTATTCGTAGGATGCTAATATTGCATCTTTACATAGATATGTATGGAATGCTAAAATAGTCTCCAATCTATTTCTGCGCCGTTTATATTAAATTGATAGATGTGTAGCATTTTTCTAGTTTTACTCTGAATCTTGTTAGATCTACATCGTTATAATCCGATCCAGAATAATCAATCAGATTTCAATAAAAATAAACTGACCATTTTTCATAATTGAAAACACCGAAAAATGCACTATCTACGTGAGGTTCTTTTATTTCATAAGACTAGGGACGTAATGAGGGTCAACTGCCCACCAATGTAGTCTAAATTAACTTTACGATACTCCATGTAAGTCCGTATTGCTAAGAAAACGAGTTTTGAGGCCCGAAATCCCTTTTATCTCTAGAGAAACGTTGTGGGGGTCATTCTAGGCGAGTTACCCATTCCACGAGAATTAGGGTGACTCCAGGGGCAACCCCCAACTATTCTGATATGGATACTCTATGATACTCCATGCAAGCCTATTTTGAAAAAGAAAATTGAACCCTCAAACACTACTAGATTTCTAAACTTGTGTCGAGTGGGAAAATACCATTGGCCAAATATATATCCGAGCATAAACCATTGATAACTTTCCCTCGGCAACCCATGGTTGGGCATTCGTGAATTTCCCGACGATACCCTCGACTATTAGTTTAACAATGTTTTTCGAGCACTCGGTAAATACATGGATTAGAGGGTTTTTTCATCCATCAGGTATAGAAACCCTAGGTTATTTATCTAGAGCATAAGTGTGATTTTTTGGCATAAAAAAAAATTCATACATAGGACCCATCTCACAGCTCGTATACATCACAAGTTTCAGAGTAGAATATTTTTCTCTCCAAATTAGAAAACGCGATATCCAGAGTTCAAACTCATAGCCTCTTAAACATAAACTTTTCCACCTAACCAACACATCTCACCTATCTTATTGACAAAAAGTAGATAAAGACTCCCTTTACCCTTGTTCTTATAATATTTCATCGTTATTTAGGCAACTATATGGCTTCAAATTGACAATTTGTCAACTACAAAGTTGGTGATATTAATGTGAGTTATATTTTTCTATAGATATTATATCTATCTAACTACATGTAACTCTTGCAATAGCCGAGAGTTTTTTTTATCCATGTTAAAAGTTATAGTCGTTGGTAAGTGCTTGAAATAGTCGAGACTTAGTCCAATGTTCTTTTGAGCTGGTATGAACGGCTGCATGGCTGAAATGACCGAATTATCGAAAACTTCTCAAGATATCTCGAAATTCGGATCCATTTCGTTTGACTTGCTTTTTAAAAGTGTTAGGACCCACCTCCAAAACAGCGAAAAAACAGACTCAAAAAATTCAAATCATTTGTCTTTTCAAAACGTAAATAAGTCGTTAAGCTATTAAATCGTTAAGCGGTTAATCTGAAAAGAACAGGACCTTAGCCATGCACCCATGTCAAATGTCTTTCCCACTCAGTGTTTGCAATGGTTGAGGGTTAGCCTAACACGCACGGTAAATGTTGTACCCCGTCGGTGGTTTCATGCAATAACTGACAATTTTCCACTAACTCCTCTAGATTTATTGACGCTCCATAGAAAAATTATCTTTCACGTTTAACAAAAGTTACATTTCTAGTAGTGAAATACCAATATCTCCATAAAGGCATTCTTATACCATCGTATGCAAGCTCCTCGATTCAGGTAACCCCACTAATATGGTTCTAGGTACTCCACGCAAAATCGTAGGCAAGCTCCTCGATTCCATGAGAGTCAGCTCAAGATGATCCGAGAGACACTCCTCCAAGGAGCTACTAGGGGACGGGATCCCGTCCCGCCCCCGCTCCGGACGGGATCGCCTCCCCAACGGCCACATGTCCCCCGCACCTACCCCCTCACACGCGGCCCGCCCCGCATCGGCCTCCCCCGCGCCTCCCCCACTCCCCAACCCACTCGCTCGCTCCCCTCACCCGCTCCGCGCGCCTCCACCACCTCCCCCGCCGCCTCCACCACCACCCCGGCCGGCGGCGCCCTCGCCGCCGGCCTCTCCGCCCTCCTGCCCCCGCCGCCGTGCCACCCGGGGCGGCCCCCCTCCACCGCCGGCCGACCGTCTTCACCCCCACCCCCGGCTCCGGCGGCGCCACCGCCCTCGACGAGCCCCACCCACCGTCGGTCCGCCACCTCCCCGACCTCCCTCTAACCCTCCTCCTTCCTCTGCACAGCGCGCGAGGGGGCGATCCCGTCCGGATCCCGCCGGACGGGATCCCGTCCCCAGGAATTTCCCCTCCACAATACTCCATACAAGCTTGTTTTGTAAGAATAAGTTTTGGATCCTCAATAATCCATGTTATCTATGGAGAGGCATTATGGGCCATTCTTGACGAGCTCCTTATATAATACTCCATGCAGTTTCGTAATACTTGTCGTTTTGGACATTGACAGGGTTTTCGAAATACAACTTTGACCATCAATTACTAATAAAATATATCTACAAAATCTACAAAAATATGATATTGTGAAAGTATTTTTCAAAACGAATTTATATGTATGGTTTTTATATACACAATCCAAATAGTTTTAAATAAAGTTTTAAAACTTTGATTTAGGACAAAACTAAAAACTATATGTATTATAAAACGGGATGGAGTTTAAAGAACTCGGGACAGATGACGGACAACCCCATTATTCGGTCGTGGATTAACTTCGATGCGCTAGACTTACTTAGCCGGCTGACTTTACGTACGCTAAACTGTTAACGCATCGTCGTCCAATGTTAAACTCGCTCGCAATGCACCATCATCGACATGGTACAACGAATGCTAGCTTGTGTCTGTCACAAGAGGAAATGGTTGCAATCTGGGCGTTTGTTTGTGTATCAATGGGTGTGTTTGGTTTGTTGCTCTGGGTAGTCATGTCAATACATTGGTCATAGCCATTTCAGGCATAACCTTTCATTGGCAAAATTGCATGTGTTTGAATGGTAGCCCATCAAAAAGCGACCAACAAAAAGTTTAAAAATAAAATAAAAAATTGAAAAGTATTTAAAATGTGTTCTTTAGGATTTTAGATGAATTATAAAATTTATTTCATGTCATTTGGACACCACATGAACTTTATACAAAAATGAGAAGTTTAATTGAAACTAAAAAAAAGACAAATTAACTTACCGATGCTGCTAGTCGCTGCTACTCATGAGGTGTGCGGCTAGAAAGTGGGCCAGCATGATGGCAGCGCCCTCGCCATCAGAAGGCGCATGAATCGGCCGCCATTGCCATGTCGTTGGCTCACCTTGAAAGGAGATGGCTAAAAACCAAACGACAACCAAATCACATTGGCGAATCAAAATTTGGCATGACCAACAAAGGCTACGAACCAAACACACCCTATATACTCCCCGTGACTCGTAGAGTTAGGTCCTGTTCTTTTGAGCTGATCTAAACGGCTGAACAGCTGAAATGACTGAACTTCGAGAGCCTCTCGTGATAGTCTCGAGATTCGGATCCATTTCGTTTGACTTGCTTGTTAAAGCGTTAGGAGGCACCTTCAAAACAGCGAAAAAATAGACTAAAAACTCAAATTATATGCTTTTTCAGAACGTAGATAAATCATTAAACTGTTAAGCCGTTAAGCTGTTAAGCTGAAAAGAACGGGGCCTTAGGCATCCATGCTCGTAGAGTACTCCATTGTGTTCGGTATCTCCATCTATTAGATCAGTTTCATCTGTAAAATTATCGATTTGTTTGCACGAGGCTGATGTAATTAATGGAGTCCGCTCAAGTGTCATGCGACAAGAAGCGCCTAAAATTCTTGTTTCTTGGAAGCTAGGCTAGCTAATTAGTGGATATGTTTACATTCCCAGTAGAGCATTCCTAATGATGCAGCTAGCTGCTAGCTATAAACAAGTGCCATGTCATCTATAGATAACATATAGTTAGCTTCTCCAATGGGACTAGCTATAACATTGACTATAATATTAAATATGGGTCCACATGTAATAGATAGTAGGTGCATTGAAATCAGCTATAGACTAGCTGCAAGTTAGTAGCTAGCACACCCTCCTTCTCTCCTCCACATAAACAAAAGACCGAATTGGAATCCTTATAGCTAGTTGATATGGCACCATTGGAGATGCTCTTAGCTTGCTTCACATAGATGTTTGAACCAAACATCATACTGTATTCCACAAACTAGACCAATAAACACTACTAGGGAACTGACTTTTCTAAGCGGTTGGAAAAAAAGGAGCGGACTTTTACAAGCGGTTTAATAGCCACAAACCAGCCCCAAGCCAAGGGTGGACCTCTATAAGCGGTTGGGGACACGAACCCCTTCTAAAGACCAAGAATCCTAAGCGGTTCATGTCCCCAACCGCTGCTAGAGCTCTAGAAGCGGTTGGGCACACAAACCGCTTAGGATGTTGGCCTTTATAAGTGGTTTAATAGCCCCAACCGCTTCTACAGGGTCCTTTTTCGAATAGATAAAAGGAAAGCTCCCCCTATCTCATCAGATATCACGCGTGGGTGGGTTGGCTAGCTGGGTGAGGTGTGAGTCATGAGGTCCTGAGTTCAAATCCCACCTCCCCAAATATATTTCCTGTCCGGTTGCTGTCCAGAGATCCGGGCCCGTGGGCTCCGCTTCCACCTCCGATCCATCATCCATACACCACGGCCCGTCGGGGGTCGAGGCCCTTGCTCGTCGCCGGGCGTTGGAACGGGTAGCAGTGGCACCCAACGGGAAATGGGTTGACTCCACTCCGCCATGCGCCATGTATGTGACACTGAGACAGTGAAATAGTGAATTGCATCTTCATTTTTTGTCTTTTTTGGCTTAAGGAATTACAAGGCAAGCGATCACCTGATCATGGCCAGATTTTTTTTTTTTAAAAAAAAGTTCGTCCTTTTAGCAGATCGATGAGCACTGTACCGATGTTGCTGCACACGACGTTTCCTCAGGGCTTACTGAAGAAAGCGAGGATGGACTCCAACTCCATCTTCATCATCGCCTTCGGCGGCTTGGAGCTCTCTAGTCTCTACAACACTCTGGGCAGCTCCGGCGAGGGAATCCGCTTCGCCGCCGCATTTGACGACGCCAGCGAGTTCGTCCTGCTCCGCTACATCAACGTGTTCCGGAAGGCAATCAAGTTCCTCAACGTCGCGGCATGGAAGCAGATCTCAGGGAGAGGATCAAGGTTGTCGAAGGGTTGATTACATGTATTCGTAGGATGCTAATATTGCATCTTTACATAGATATGTATGGAATGCTAAAATAGTCTCCAATCTATTTCTGCGCCGTTTATATTAAATTGATAGATGTGTAGCATTTTTCTAGTTTTACTCTGAATCTTGTTAGATCTACATCGTTATATATAATCCGATCCACAATAATCAATCAGATTTCAATAAAAATAAATTGACCTTTTTTCATAATTGAAAACATGAAAAAATGCACTACTTACGTGAGGTTCTTTTATTTCATAATACTCGCGACATAACGAAAGTCAATTGCCCACCAATGTAGTCTAAATTAACTTTACGATACTCCATGTAAGTCCGTATTGCTAAGAAAACGAGTTTTGAGGCCCGAAATCCCTTTTATCTCTAGAGAAACGTTGTGGGGGTCATTCTAGGCGAGTTACCCATTCCACGAGAATTAGGGTGACTCCAGGGGCAACCCCCAACTATTCTGATATGGATACTCTATGATACTCCATGCAAGCCTATTTTGAAAAAGAAAATTGAACCCTCAAACACTACTAGATTTCTAAACTTGTGTCGAGTGGGAAAATACCATTGGCCAAATATATATCCGAGCATAAACCATTGATAACTTTCCCTCGGCAACCCATGGTTGGGCATTCGTGAATTTCCCGACGATACCCTCGACTATTAGTTTAACAATGTTTTTCGAGCACTCGGTAAATACATGGATTAGAGGGTTTTTTCATCCATCAGGTATAGAAACCCTAGGTTATTTATCTAGAGCATAAGTGTGATTTTTTGGCATAAAAAAAAATTCATACATAGGACCCATCTCACAGCTCGTATACATCACAAGTTTCAGAGTAGAATATTTTTCTCTCCAAATTAGAAAACGCGATATCCAGAGTTCAAACTCATATAACCCCTTTAACATAAACTCTTCCACCTAACCAACACATCTCACCTGTCTTATTGACAAAAAGTAGATAAAGACTCCCTTTAACCCTTGTTCTTGTAATATTTCATCATTATTTAGGCAACTAGATGGCTTCAAATGGACAATTTGTCAACTACAAAGTTGGTGATAGACTCCACGCAAAATCGTAGGCAAGCTCCTCGATTTCATGAGAGTCAGCTCAAGACGATCCGAGGGACACTCCACAATACTCCACACAAGCTTGTTTTGCAAGAAGATAAGTTTTGGATCCCCAATAATCCATGTTATCTATGGAGAGGCATTATGGGCCATTGTTGACGATCTCCTTATATAATACTCCATGCAAATTCATAATACTTGTCGTTTTGGACATTGACACGGTTTTCGAAATACAACTTTGACCATCAATTACTAATAAAATATATCTACAAAATCTATAAAAAAATATGATATTGTGAAAGTATTTTTCAAAACAAATTTATATGTACGGTTTTTATATACACGATCCAAATAGTTTAAAAAAATTATAGATAAAATTTTTAAACTTTGACTTAGGAAAAAACTAAAAACGATATGTATTACAAAACAGAATGGAGTAAAAAGAACTCGGGACGGATGACGGACATCCCCATTATTCGGTCGTGGATTAACTTCGATGCGCTAGACTTACTTAGCCGGCTTACTTCACGTACGCTAAACTGTTAATGCATCGTCGTCCGATGTTTTTTTTGAACAAAAGGCAGGAGAACTGCCATCTATTGATCAAAGAGCAGAAGAGTGAGTACAGTTTTTAGGGGGGACAAACCCCTCCCCCCTAGGGTTAGCCCAACTTAATTAATTACAAATGCTAGCGCCTCCGTCTTTCCAGAGGCGCAGGTCGTCAGACAGGAACTGGAGGAGGGCTGAACGGGGACGTTCCGCTTGGCGAAAAATCCGGTTATTTCGCTCAATCCAAATGCACCAGATTGTTCCAGAAACCACGGATAGGGTGCCTTTGGGGGGTCAGGCGTGCAGAATATCTTCCGTCCACCAACGAAAATGTGTACGTTGCAATCTGGACGTTTGGTTGTGTATCTATGCCTCTATGGGTGTGTTTGGTTTGTTGCTCTGGGTGGTCATGCCAATGCATTGGTCATAGCCATTTCAGGCATAACCTTTCAATTGGTAAAATTGCATGTGTTTGATACGTAGCCCATCAAAAAGTGATCAACAAAAACTTAAAAAATAAAATGAAAAAATGAAAAAAATGAAAAGTATTTAAAATGTGTTCTTTAGGATTTTAGATAAATTATAAAATTTATTTCATGTCATTTGGACACCACATGAACTTTATACAAAAATGAGAAGTTTAATTGAAACTTAAAAACAAGGCAAATTAACTTACCGATGCTGCTAGTCGTTGCTACTCATGCGGTGTGCGGCTAGAAAGTGGGCCAGCATGATGGCAGCGCCCTCGCCATTGAAGGCGCACGAATCGGCCGCCATTGCCATGCCGTCGGCTCACCTTGAAAAGAGATGGTTAAAAACCAAACGACAACCAAATCACATTGGCGAGCTAATTTTTGGCATGACCAAAAAGAGCTACGAACCAAACACACTCTATATACTCCCCGTGACTCATAGAGTTAGGCATCCATGCTCGTAGGTGTTTGGTGTCTCCATCTATTAGATCAGTTTCATCTGTAAAATTATCAATTTGTTTGCACGAGGCTGATGTAATTAATGGAGTCCGTTCAAGTGTCATGCGAAAAGAAGCGCCTAAAACTCTTGTTTCTTGGAAGCTAGGCTGGCTAATTAGTGGATATGTTTACATTCCCATTAGCTTGCTTCACATAGATGCTTGAACCAAACATCATACCGTATTCCACAAACTAGACCAATGAATTAATCAACCGGTATGAATGCAACCACATGCCCTAAACAAATGTACTCCTTTTTTAAAACAACCACTTTGCTTGTCAAATGTACTTGGTCTTAGACAAATAATTAGACAAATGCTTATGAGAGGAGGCCGGCCTTCTGGTTTTAGTTTCAGTAAACATCGCATATTTTAAATGGCGCAAAGGTTTTTTTCAATTTGGCTCTGTCATTATATTTGATGAAAATAAAAACCACCATTTTACATTTTATTTTAAGAGGGCCCACTGGTTGCAACATTAGGTATTGCTACGAAAGAAGGATGACAAGGCATTTATACAGGTGGCGTGCCATCAGTTGGAGGCGATGGCCATGGAGTCTTTTAGAAATTTGACTAAGAAACAAATAATAGGACCTGCTCGAGTGCTCGGTTCGAGTGTTTTGCATGTGGAGTTCTTTTTGTTCTAGACCATTTTTTTGTAATCTTTTGTTTTCATGTCTTTAGATTAGACTCTTTTGCTGTGTACATGTTTGGTATAGAGATCGAAAACATTTTTTATTATCTAAAAAGAAAAATAATTAGGTCGAAATGGAGTGGCCCATTAACAATTTCCAGCGGCAAAGCAAACATCCCAAACCACATAAAAAGCAATGAGGTTCTGAAAAGGAATTTCAAGTACCTTTGCCGGTCAACAACCTCGCTGACCGATGAAGCTACCACATCAAAACCCTCGTGCTAGGATCACCTGCTGCAACGATTATTAATTTGTAAACCAAGCTGGTTATTCCTTATTGTCCAATCACATAACGAAGCGCTCCTGACTCCTGTTATTTCGAATTTTTTCTATTTTGTTATTTCGACTTTGTTTTCTACAGTGAAATAGAAACGCTATATTGTGATTCCTCCTCCTCCATGACACGGCGCTGACATCCTCCTTCCTCCCTAGATCCGGCGTGCCAACATCCTCCTCCTTCCCTCTCTGCCGTGGTGGTCGGCAGTTGTGGCCTCCATCTCTCCCGCCGTCGTGGGCACCGGTGTTTGGCGTCGGTTCTCTCCGGCGGGGCTGGTGGGCGGTGGTTATTCTAAGTTTCGCCCCTATTCTTCAGCCGGCAGTGTGTGCCCCGTCTCGCCGCTCTCCTTCTTGTAGGACGCGGGGTCGTTCCATCCCGTGTCCCGTTTTGCTCGCCGTGCGTCGTCCCTCGCTGGATGTGCGGCTTCCCTTTTTCGTCCCCGTCTTTGCGCGCCGTGGTGGAGCTTGTCGCTGGCCTCCCTCTTCCTTCTTCCCCTCTTCCTGGACCCGTCTCGGGTGACCGCCCAGGGGGGCCGCTCCGTTGGAGGCCGGATCCGCAAGCAGGAGGCTCGGATCTGGCGATGTTGGCCGGAGCGGTCAGAGCGGGTGCGCTCTAGGGTCGTGGATCTGGTGGCCTCATAGCTCGGCGGAGCTCGGCACCGGCTTCTTATCCTTCTTCCCCCTTCCCCTGAGCCCGCCTCGATGGAGGCCGCTCGGGGGTCCGCTTCGGTAGTGGTCGGAGTGGGCGGAGCAAGTGGGCTCCAGGTGCGTGTGGTGCGCCGTCGCTCGTCTTTCAGCGGCGCGGCGACCCCTATCTCTAGCCTGGTCCCGTTCTCGCCTCCTTGCCCTCCCGTCCCTGCGAGGTGCTTGGTGAAGTAGGTTGGTGTTTTCCAGATTAGTGGCGGGGTTCGGCTTGTGCCGCCTGGGTGGCACGGCGTTTGGCTTCCTTCGCTTCCCGTGCGCAGGCCACCAGGCCCTCTCTGGCGACATTGGCTGGCGACTTTGATCCGGTGGCCTCCCCGCTCTCTGCCTCTTGGCTCGGTCCCGTCCCCGCCGTCGAGACCCTCCCTTTCTCCGAGGTGTCCGGTGGCGTGGGCGGCGTTCTTCCGTGTCGGGTGGCGGCGTTTATGCTCACTCTCCGGCTCTGCATCTTCGGTCGGCGGCTCGGTTCTTCTGGTGCTATTGATCTTCGGCGGCCCCTTCCTTGTGCGCTAGTAGGACAGGTCTTGGGCGAATGCTCTGCCCATTTGGGCTGGTGTTGACGTCACATTTGGTGTCGTTCCCTCGTTGGAGGCATCACCTTTCGGACCTTCTCTACTCTGGGTGAAAACCCTAACGGTTTTGCGACGGCGGCGGGTTCTCTGCGTTGCTACCTTATTGGAGGCGTCGTGGTCACCGTCTTGCGCTTTGGATTTTCGCTGGGTCTACTACTTTAGGAGTCGCTCGTTGTTGTGTGAGTGTTGGTGGCGTTTCCCCTTCTCCCTACCTTGTATCTCTCTCTCCTGTTCGGCCTTTGCTTTGGTGGTAGCAGTGGGGCTGCATTCCTTCCTTCTACATTGTAGGCGGTGGCCGGAGTTGTGTCTGGCTCTGTCCAAGGTTGCAGCGGAGTGCTGTGGTTGTACCCCTGTGTTTGCACGGGTTTTGTATTTTATTTTCTTCTGCTATTCAATGAAATAGGACGGCAGTTCTTCTGCTCCTCTTTTTTTTTAAAAAAAAGGGTATAGCCCGCTTAGCGCTCCACTCACGCAGTCACGCGCAGTTGAGTTCATCTCTACCTTTCGCACAAGCTTCACTATGCACCTGCATGCAGCGGTCAGGCAACTGAGAAAGACGCATCTAAGAAGAATCCAAGCAGGATTGAAAGAAAGAGTTTATATCGGTTTAATGAAAAAATCATATAAATTTAAAATAGAAAATAGAAAAAAGCTCGTATGAAATTTAAGATCGATACAAATCTATCCACGTAAATGCATGGAGCACCTTGCTCGTTACTATATATATAAAGCAGTGTCAAATTGAGTGCACCAAATTAATCGAAGAAAATCCTAAATTAAGGAAAGAGATCCCACCATCCATTACAGGGAGGGCATATTATGACTCATTAGATTGAAAGAAGTAGTTCATATCAACTTAGTGAAAAAAAAATAAAAAAAATTGGAAAAAAAACTTTGGGTCAACTACAAAACTATAAAAGGAATCAACCTCAATGAGAAATAGAAAATTTCATATCATAGGAAAACAATCTATACCAACTATGAAATAAATATAATAGGAAAACAATCTATGCCAACTGTGAAATAAGAAAATAATCCATATTAACTACAATAAAAAATAATGAAAAATGAAAATAAAAAAGACTCCACATCAACCAGAAAACAACAAAAGAGCCCATATATATCAAAGCAATAAAAAAATAATTTAGTAAAATAGAAAATAGTCTATACAAAGACAAGAAAACAAGTCCATATCTACTACACTGAAATAATAACAAATTTAAAAAAATATAAAAAAGGTACATATCAACTATGACACTTGTAAATAACCCTTATCAACATAAGAATTCCCAATAAATGAAATAAAAAAAGATATTCGCCATTGATTACAATGTGTCCATATTATAATGGTTTTGATTGAATTGATGAGTCATTAGTTCATAATAAAAATAATACAAAAGAGTCCATGCTAACTAAAAAACTAGAAGACGAGTTACATCTACTATATTAAAATAAAAATATATAATATAATATAAAGTGTGTATATCAACTACAACATTAACACTAGAAAAAAGCACATATCAACTTAATAAATTACTCAATTTAAAATATAAAATATATAAATAAAAAAATGAGCCCATAGAAACTATAATAAAAATAAAATAAAAAGTGCTAACGTATCTATCTATCTATCTATCTATCTATTATATTGTTAAATAGAATGTAACGAGGCTACCATGCATCGAGGTAAAGGAGAACTTGGTGCTTGAGATATGTCTGCACAACAAGTCATGCTATGATGCTAGCACCAACAAATATGATTGGAGATCAACAATAAGATAGAGATCAACATTACTATAGTGGTAGTGCGGGATATAATAATGTACATATGAGGAGATAGAGTTGTTAACATATCTTCTATATTAGACCTAAACAATTAGACTATATTGCAGATATATACATGAATTATATTGGAGTATACATGCACAAAAAGTCTACTTTTATATAATTCTAGCCATGCAAACGAGGGGCACCATGTTCATTATATATAAGCAAATGGCAATGGAGTCACCATGTTAATCCAAGATATTATAAATTGTAATGTTAATAGAAAATTACTAGAAAAACTCACATTAATGGGAGAAAAACAAAAGATCTACATCGTCAATTAAAGTACGTCCAAATTATAGATTAGATTAAAAGAAATAATTCGTATCAACTACAACCAACAATAGAAATTTAGAATAAAAATAATAAAAATAAGAGTCCATGCCATGTTAAAAGAAAGAGGTCATACAAGTTACAACAAAAAGAAGAGTATAGCTTTGAATTTACTCATGTAGCCCTTCCCTACTCCTTGTTGGAGCACTCCTCATGAAGAAGGGTATATCTTTGAATTTACTCGTGGTAGCCCTTACCACCCCGGTCGGTGAACTTCGACCTTCACAGCCACTTGGGTGTCTCACAACTTCCTCCATAAGAGATCACCAAGTTTGAATCTTTATTAATAAGTTGTACATAACTTAATATTATTGTATCAAGCCAAAAATGAACCACCAAGGAAGGCCTAACACTACTCAGAGCTTCTCCAATGGCTCTTCGTCAACTAGCTATAAGGATATCAACTCAGTTTTTTGTTTATATTGAGGAGAGAGATATAGACTAGCTACTAACTTATAGCCAATCCATAGTTGATTCCACGATGTGTGTACACTATTGCTATAGATCCATATTAATTTTACAGACTATTCTATAGCTAGTCCATTAGATAGGTTGTCTACATGCTATTTATAGATGACATGTCCATTTCTTATACCTAGTGATTGGATATGTCATTGAAGATACTTTCAAGCTCTTATCTCACTCTCTCCTGAAACCCTAGCTCTAGATGGCTCTCACTTAAAAATTTGCTCGAAGGGACTAAGACAGAAGCAACAAAAACCCGAGCCTCAAATAGGCCAACCCTAAAACCATAGGAAGGCCCATGTGCCGTTTAACCAAAAACCTTATATAGGTCTAGACAAGGAAAGAGGTTCCACCTACGGTTGTACACATGAAAGAATAGTAATAAAAAAAATATAAATACCGTCTTTTTAAATGTGTCTCATGTGTGATTGATTATCTCCATGTTAAGTCTCCCAGTGCTAGCCCCAAATAATGGCCATGAATAGTGGATTTAGGGTTTTAAATAATGTATTTAGATATATAAATAGTGAAATTTGGGTTGTGAACAATACTCCGTGTAGGCTCGATAGCATCGACCTCTTCACGGTAGACCTAATGCCAAGTTCGAGCCTAACCCGACCTGATTTTTTCTACAATCTTTAATCCTATCTTGGGCTGAAAGCCCAAGTCTAGCCAAAAAGGTTGAAACCCAACTTTACATTGAAAATTGGTTTTTCACAAAGCTTGAGCCTAGTACCATTTTTTACTCTGGCTCGATTTGAAGCCAGAACCCGGTTCAATGGACAAGTCTGACTCGACTAGACAAAAAAATCAGACTAGATTCAGGCCGGGCTATCAAGGTGGGCTACCCATGAACAGGTCTACTTCACGGTAGCAACACATGTTGAGCATCCACACTTCACAGTTCACACGTCTACACGTGTACGTGCGGCCATTAGTCTCAGAGCATCGCCAGTAGGTTCCCTAAATTATACATCTCCAAACATTATTCAGTACATATATTTCCATACTCCGCAACGGTCTCTATCCCAAAAGATACAAGAGCATGTCTAGCAGATACTGTATAACACTATTGCGGACAACCTTATTCTCTATAACCCATCCAATAAAATCTATATGTCAATTTCTAATTCTAGGAACTCTCCTCCAGTCCCTATATATAAAGACTCTTTCTAATTTCTGCGTTATTTTGAGGATAAAGACTCTGTTGGAGAGTATGCAAATATAAGTGACTGATAGTGTTGGGTCGTCGGGGTCATTTTTTAACTCTAAATCGCTAGTTTTTAGCTTCAAACTATAGGTTATAGGTATATATACTAATAAGGTAGTTATAGACAACAAAGGATTGTCCGAAAAGTACCGGCGTCGCACGACACCGGCCCTTATACCGTAGATCTGCCCCTGTTTTGGAGATGGGATATTGAGATCGAATTTTAGAAAAACGGCTAGTGATACTAGAAAATCGAATAGAGAGTCTGAATATAGAGAGTGAAAATATTTTAAATTTAGAGATTAATACGTAGACTACGTTGAATCAATTATAAAAAAATTAGAATCGTTCACCTCCGTTTTTCTGTTTGACACTTTTGACTTTTGAGCACGCATTTGACCATTCGTCTTATTAAAAAATTTAGTGGAAATATGCAAAAAATAAGTCATGTTTAAAATATCTTATTGATTAAAAAAATCACAACAAAATAAATGATATTTACATAATTTTTTTGAATAAGACGAATGATCAAATATGCGTTAAAAAATCAAAAGCGTAAAAAAAAAAACGGAGAGAGTATCATAGAGCAGCCGCTGAACATGCTATGGCCGGTTTCACTACGCGAACAGCCGCGCCTGTCTCCCTCTCGGCCTCTCCTCTCCCCAGTCCCCACTTCCAATTTCCATTCCATTCCCACCACTCCCTCTTGAACGGGCACTTATAAGCCGCCGAACGGCCGGGTTTTCTACTTGTTACCGTCGGAACGACACTACCAACCTCCCTTGGAGCAAACACCCCCGTCGCCTTCGCACTCCCCTCCTCCTCCGACTTCCCACCACGGTAAAGCGCCCAACTTTGCCCGCACGCCGATGATCACGTTCGCGGACCTCACCGAGCCGGCGCCGGGGGCCGAGCGATGCGTCGACAGGCAGCTGTGGCTCGCGTGCGCCGGCGGCATGTGCACCGTCCCGCCGGTGGGCTCCGCCGTGTACTACTTCCCTCAGGGCCACGCCGAGCACGCGCTCGGCCTCGCTGCCGGGGCCGACCTCTCCGCGGCGCGAGTCCCGGCGTTCGTGCCCTGCCGCGTCGCCGTCGTGCGGTACATGGCCGACCTGGACACCGACGAGGTCTTCGCCAGGATCCGGCTCGTCCCGCTCCGCGCCGCGGACGCGGAGGCGGAGCTCGAGGGTGACGGCGCCGTCGCGGCCGACGACGAGCAGGAGAAGCCAGCGTCGTTCGCCAAGACGCTCACGCAGTCCGACGCCAACAACGGCGGCGGGTTCTCCGTGCCGAGGTACTGCGCCGAGACCATCTTCCCGCGGCTGGACTACGCCGCCGACCCGCCCGTGCAGACCGTCGTCGCCAAGGACGTGCACGGTGTCGCGTGGAAGTTCCGGCACATTTACCGGGGCACCCCGCGCCGGCACCTGCTCACCACGGGGTGGAGCACGTTCGTGAACCAGAAGAAGCTCGTCGCCGGCGACTCCATCGTGTTCCTCCGCGGCGACGGCGGGGAGCTCCACGTCGGCATCCGGCGCGCCAAGCGCGGGTTGTGCGGAGGCCGCGGCGAGGAGGCCTCCGTGCCCGGGTGGGACCAGTACGCGAGCCTCGTGCGAGGAGGCAATGCGAGCCCGTGCGGCGCTGCCAAGGGGCGTAGCAAGGTTTGCGCCGAGGACGTGGCCGAGGCGGCGAGGCTGGCCGCCGGCGGTCAGCCGTTCGAGGCCGTCTACTACCCGCGCGCCAGCACGCCGGAGTTCTGCGTGCGCGCGTCGGCGCTCCGCGCCGCGATGCGGGTGCAGTGGTGCCCCGGGATGCGGTTCAAGATGGCGTTCGAGACGGAGGACTCCTCCCGGATCAGCTGGTTCATGGGCACCATCGCCGGCGTCCAGGTCGCCGATCCCATCCGTTGGCCGCAGTCACCATGGCGGCTTCTCCAGGTACCATCAAATTATCAGATCCAACAGTCGCTGCTTTCTCCTATGGCCGTTGCCTTGCACACTCACTCCTTCAATTGGCGGCGGCGCAGGTGACCTGGGACGAGCCGGACCTCCTGCAGAACGTGAAGCGGGTGAGCCCGTGGCTGGTGGAGCTCGTGTCGAGCATGCCGGCCATCCACCTCGCCTCCTTCTCGCCGCCGCGCAAGAAGCCCCGGATCCCGTCTTTCCCGGAGTTCCCCTTCGAGGGGCAGCTCCTCAACCCGTCCTTCCCCCCACATGGCCACTACCACCACCATTACTGCCACACCCAGAGCAACCACCCGTCCTTCTTCCCCTTCGGGGACGGCAGTGCTCCTGCAGGCATACAGGGAGCCAGGCATGCGCAATTCGGTCCATCTTTATCAGATCTCCAACTCACCCACCTGCAGTCGAGCCTCGTATACCCGGGGCTCCGCCGCTCCGATCATGTCGGTCCGGCTCCTATCCCGGCAAGAATCAGCACCGACCTGACCATCGGCAGCCCGCCGGTGCGCGACGGAGTCTCGCGGGCTCTGCCCGCCGGCACCAAGAAGCCCTGCGACGCCAAGCCGCCGCCGGGGCTAGTGCTGTTCGGGCAGACGATACTGACCGAGCAGCAGCTTAGCGGCATTAGCAGCTCCGGCGGCGACTGGAACACCGTCGAGAAAGGCGCCAACATCTCGGAGGGCTCCGGCTCCGGCGTCATTCAGACCAGTAGCCCGACGAACAACACATCGTCGGAGAGGCCGCGGTGGTTGAGGGCCAGCAGCCACAGCTCCGAGCTCGGGCAGGGGCAGCTGGAGCCCGGGCAATGCAAGGTGTTCGTCGAGTCCGACACGGTAGGCCGGAACCTCGACCTCACGGCGCTAGGCTCGTTCGAGGAGCTCTACCGCCGCCTGTCCGAGATGTTCTGCATTGAGAGCGCGGAGCTGAGGAGCCGCGTGCTCTACCGCGGCGCCGCCGGCGATGTGAAGAACGCCGGCGACGAGCCCTTCAGGTGAGAGAGCAGCACACCAAAGAACCTACGCTCCCCAACTCCCCCCATTGCGTGAATCACATCAACATCGAACTGACGTACAGTTTATTTATTTTTTCCCCTGCCACTTCAGCGAGTTCATCAAGTCGGCGCGGAGGTTGACCATAATAACGGACGCCGGCAGCGACAACCTAGGGAGCTAGAGTTCGACGAGCCAACCGGGAGTCCGGGAGCAAGCAAAGCCGTCGTCGTCGTATGTACAGCCGAACGAGCTACGCTCATGGAAGCCCCTGTGCTATGATATGGCTATGCACGCAAACGCAGTACCTCCGGGGCTCCAAGCTCAGCTCTCCCCGTGTACCCTAATCGATGCAAGGCACAGGAGGTAATAACCGTGCCTTTGTTCCTTTTGTATCCTTCCTCGCCAACGTCACCTTTCCCTTATGCATGCACTTCTCGATTCCCGTGTGTGATGCGAATCCTGCGGCCGTGCAGCGACTTGAATGCACCCCTTGGTCTCGCCGCTGGCCGCCTGGGCGGCGTGCCGGCCGCGGCGGCCAAGGCGCGAATGCAATGCAATGTTAAACCGCGATGCAGGTGCAGTCATGCAGGTGCCGGCTTCAATGAGTCAAAATCGTAATGTGTGTTGCTGCTGCGATATCATTACAGCATCGCTGCGCCATTTCTGACGCCCATGGGCATGGTGGCCTGGCCTCAGCTCCAGCTCCAGCTCCAGCTCCAGGCGACTCTCTTGTTCTCTTGCCTGCCCGCCTGCCTGACCGCCTTGAATCTTGATGAGCTCACCGGCAAGATTGCGGTGTATCGCGTTGCGTATCCGGCTGCCTTTCGGGCATGAATGCTCTTATGCTCCAGGGTCCCGTCCTTTTTGCTCAGGGCGGAGGAATTAAATTCCGCCATGCCTCGGTGCCTGATTAAGCTGCAGCCTGCAGCTCGAGGCCGACACCTCAGCTAACGAGGCAGGCACAGCGCCCGGTTTAGCGCCGCGGCCGCCGATCTCACATGCACATCACCGATCCTCCGCCATGGTTGCGCACTGGTCCACTGCCCACAGGTAACGCCGGTGCACGTCGCCACCTGAAAGGCCAGGTTTTTGTTTGCTTCGCCGCTGATATCTGGCGACTGGTTGGACCGCTTGCTCGCTGCGTTGGCTGCATGCCATGCCAGGACACGCCAGGAGTCCCATCGCATCTTGGACATGAGAGGCGATCGCAGCAATGCCCAGCTTTTGTTTGGTTGCGGTTTGCTTGCCCGGGTGGCGTTCGATCGTTCGTACGTGACGTCGATCGATCTTCTCTCATGTTCCTGTGGGCTGTGGCTGGAGTGGAGTGCAGCCTGTAGCTGTAGCTGCGAGGGTTATTGTTTAGTCGCCAAGTTACCATTGGCCACGACGTCGAGCTTTCGCTCGCCATCACAGTGGGTAGTGACAGGGCATGCGATCCCACGCACGCTTTTACCCGGACGAGTTGTTGTCCTTGGCAAAATTTTCGCTCACGGTCACGGACGCGAGACAACGATAGGGTTCGGGCCGGCACTGTTGAGATGGATGGAGCATTGCACCTAAGATCAAACGTGCAGAGACGCAGGGTATGCTAAAGAAAGTAAGAAATCTTTGAAGTGTAAGTTGGTGAATAGATTTTAGAAAGATGGATAGAGTGTAAATTGATTAATGTTATAGAGTGTTAAGAAGAAGGCATAGCTGTCAGTGATACGTTCTTCTGGATAAATTATAAGCTAGAGGTGGTCTTTTCGTTTCGGAGAGAGCCGGCTGGATATGCTGTGCGGAGGAGGCAGTGCAAGTCAAGAGGACAGGCTTTTAAATTAAGTTCCACTAGTTTATGACTCCGTGGCTCCATCTGTACTGCAATGCTTGACATGCTTAGTGGCGCAAGTGCTGCCGTGCTGGGCGTCTTCTGAATGCCGTCTCGATTTTTTTTTTGAGAGCGAATGCCGTCTCGATTGTTTTCTCGTTTTGGGATCGGCAAAAACCTGGCTGTCTAAGCTTTCGGAGACGAGTAGTTTAACTTGGGTTTTTTTTTAAGGCCAGTGTGTTAGTAGTAGACTGTAGTCGACCTGATGTGTGAGCTAGCTTGGCATTTTTTTATTTTAAGCGAAGCCGTGATAGTTATTGATATATCGCGCCTGCTTTAAATATATATGTCATAGCACCTTCACTGCATTATTGTTGCGGCATTTGTGACAGAGGGGAGAAGATCTCCAAAATTTACAGTTCGTCCCATTCTTTGACCCGGTTTCAGTCCCTTTCACCCACGTGGCCACGTCAGAAAGAAAATTTTGAACTATCTTTACTTCTTTAAAATCATCAGTTTCATAAATGTCTGGTCGACACACTCAATTTAGACTGTCCATCGCTTCCATTCGATGGTCAAAATTACTAATTGGATCCCAACTCCCCCACAATCCCAACTCCCCACAAGCCTCCATCCCACACCACCTGCACCGTACCTTCTTAGTCCGCACCACCGCCTCCTACCTCTTTCTCACATGTGCCGCTTCCCTCTCCCTCTCTGGTGCCCCCTCCCTCTCCCCACCGCCGCCACAGCCACCGGTCCCTCCATCTCCCCACCTGCCGTCGTCGCTGTCCTCTCCCTCTCTCTCACACACACGCCTCCTCCCTCTCTCCCTCGCCCTTACCTCTCCTCACCGCCTTTCCACCGCCACTACCGCCGCCGGTCCCTCCCTCTCCCCCACCCGCCGTTGTCGCTGCCCTCTCCCTCTCTCTCACAAACGCCGCCTCCCTCGCCCTCACCTCCCTCAACCCCGCCGTCGCCTATCTCGAGCTCACCGCCGCCGAGCTCCTCTCTGAGTTGCGCCCACTCCTCGCTCTGCGCGACACCGCCGAGCGCCTCCTCATCGACCGCCTCTCTCTCCCGGACCCGCCGGCGGGCTCCGCTTTAGACTGTAGTCGACCTGATGTGTGAGCTAGCTTGGCTTTTTTTTTTAAAAAGCGAAGCCTCTGAAGCCGTGATAGTTATTGATATATCGCGCCTGCTTTAAATATACTACCTCTGTTTTTTTTTACGCCTTTGACTTTTTGTCACGCATTTAACCATTCGTCTTATTCAAATTATATTTGTAAATATCATTTATTTTGTTGTGATTTGTTTTATCAATAGAGATACTTTAATATGTCTTATTTTTTTACATCTTTGCACTAAATTTTTGAATAAGACGAATGGACAAAGATGGCCAAAAATTCAAAGGCGTAAAAAAGGGAGTATATGTCATAGCACCTTCACTGCATTACTGTTGCGGCATTTGTGACAGAGAGGGGAGAAGATCTCCAAAATTTACAGTTCGTCCAGTTCTTTGACCCGGTTTCATTCCCTTTCACCCAGGTGGCCACGTCAGAAAGAAAATGGTGCTTTAAGACATACGGAGTATACAGTAGTTCTTTCATTGTCCCATTCTATATTCTCATCATAGAAAGAGACGAGTTAGACATGTCCTAATTCAAAATCTTAAAAAAATCATGTACGCAGATCTTTTGAACTATCTCTATTTCTTTAAAAGCATCAGTTTCATAAATGTCTGGTCGACACACTCAATTTACACCGTTCATCGCTTCCATCCCGCACCACCTGCACCATACCTTCTCAGTCCGCACCACCGCTCCCTACCTCTTTCTCACACACGCCGCTTCCCTCTCCCTCTCTAGCGCCCCCTCCCTCTCCCTCACCCGCCTTTGTCGCTACCGCCTCCCTCTCTCACACTGTCACACACACGCCGCCTCCCTGGCCCTCACCTCCCCTAACCCCGCCTTCGCCTATCTCGAGCTCACCGCCGCCGAGCTCCTCTCCAAGTCGCGCCCCCTCCTCGCTTTGCGCAACACTGCCGAGCGTCTCCTCATCGACTGCCTCTCTCTCCCGGACCCATCGGCGGGCTTCGCTTCCCCCTTCGCTTTCCTCGCCACCGCCTTCCACCGCGCTGCCGATGAGGTGCGTAAGATCTCCACCATCCGCAACACCGCCCTCCGCGCGCGACTTGCTGCCTCCATCGCCCATCTCCAGGGTCTCATCCTCTTGTTTGGATAAACATGTAAGATTAGTATAAAAATCACTTTCACAACATCGTATTTTTGTAAAATTTAATAAACAAATTTATCTATCTATCTATCTAATTATCTATCTAGCTATCCACACTATATATAAAAAAGTATGGTATATAAGAGGTTGTTCACGTGATGTTTCGTATCTGATTATCTATGTATGTTGGTTAATTATGATGTTTTGGAAACTAAATTATTCCACTTGTTGATCTCAACTTTAAAGAATCTTAAAGCAACTAATGAAAACTTTTTAAAAAATTAGGATCTAAGCGGATGCAACTTCTCAAATTTACTTTATAAGCTCTCAAAAACGCCTATCTCATCAACATACGTAGATAATTAGATGCAGAACATCACGTGAACAACCTCTTATATATTATCCTCTTTATTTATACACACACAGGTAAGTAGATAGATAGATTTGTTTATAAAATTTATAAAAAATACGATGCTGCATGTGAAAGTGATTTTCATACAAATCTTACATGTTCATTCAAATAGTTTAAAAGATTTAAATACATGATGTTTTAAGATTTTGAATTAGAACATATGATAGGAGTAAATAGCAGGGATCATTTTAGACCGGTACCTAAGGGGTATAAAGATCCGACTTTAGAAAGTAAATTCCATGAAACATATCATAATACACATGTCCATGTCCATGTACCTGTAGGCTAGTTATAGGGAGTTTATAAGCATGTACGTGGTGATCAAAAGACAAACTTTATCCGCATCTCTTTCCGTGGCCTTTTTTTTTTTCTCGCCCAGTTTCAGATGTGCATGATTGTGCTCGGCTGTCGGCGCCCATGCCGGAGCCATTAGCTTGCTTTCGCGTCCTCTCTTCTTGCCTTTTCGGAAGAGGGGGAGAAAAGCAATGGAGGCGAGCATCCGATGAATCACATCCGAAATCATCTCGCCATCCCTCGCTTTCTAAAGAAAAAAATCATGGCACTGCATACCGACAGGCACCTTGGCTAGCTGCGCCTTTCATCGCTGCACCTAGCCCGATCCTCTCCAGCCTCCAAGGTCCATCCCGTTCGTTCAGCTACGTACGTACGTCGCCTCGGTCGATCGCTGCTTGCAACTTGTAAGCTTGGCTAGCTGCTGTTAATCCGGCCAGAAGAACCAGGATAGGTTTAACTTGCGGCTCATCATGCATTCATGATCATACATACTCCCTTGCAAGCAGCAGTATAGCACGTTACTAGCAGGACGCTGCATGCATCATCGATTCGCAACTCGCAACATGGTATGAGAGGGAGGGAGGCGAAAAGTCAACGAGGTCAAGAAGTCAGCACCCCCTTGCGGTGGGGGCGGCGTGGCACACTGCAACATGCCGCCCTGCCCCCCCAGGGCCCTAGCTTTCACCTGGCTGTTTTACAGCTAGTATTATTTATGCTTATCTTCCCTACGCCATCAGCAATCCGGCATCATTTGTTTACTCCCATTAGAGATGGGAGGGAGGGAGAGGGTGGGGAAGCGGTGGAGGGAGCGTCGTTGTGCTGCCCGTACGGGTGATGCGGCGGTGATGATAGCGCCGCCCACTGCGGGGAACCGCCGGGCCCTGCGGCCCGCGCCGTTCGCCACCCACGCATGTGAGAATTGTGGATGTCTCTCCGGTCTCCAGTCTCCACTACTCCTCCCCTCCTCCGCTATCTTTTTCCTCGTCTTTTGACATGTGGACTGGCTTCCCAACGGTGAAAACGTGAGCGCGGACGCGGTTCTGGAGAAACGGCCGAAGATATATCAGTACTCGTGCTCTTTTTAATAATCAAAGATATCGTTCCTGAGCCATGTCTTTTCGTATGACTACAGTGACCCAGTCCAGGGTCACGTACGAGTAGATATCAACGAGAGAGCCAGACCTGTAACGTTTTGCGACCTGATGCTTAGGTGAGAGTACAAGATACAAAATAAGAGTATAATGTAAAATTAATGCTTATTAACTTTCTCTATCTCATCATTATTTATTCACTTTTTAATCATTATTCTATTTATCACTATATTTTTCTCTTTTATATCTTATTACATAACTACTGATACAGTGATTTAAGGGGAAAATATGGATGAAAAAGGGATAGCATTAGACATGCACCAAGAGGCACAAAACTAAAAAAGTTAAATATGAACCAAAAAAATGTAAAATAAAATTGAGATGGTTTGCAAATGGCACAACATAGCTTAACAATATCTATTTGGTTGTAGGGGATGAACCAAAGATGTTCAAAATTGGTTTTGATAGATGGAAATCGTGCGAGCCTGATCGTGATACGTCTCATGCAAAATTTCACTTTTTATGTACATAAATTCACTATCCACAACCTAAATCTTGGTTCCTAGACCACAATTTGTGCCCTACAACGAACATGCTTCTAGGTGACTCACTCAGACACTATATGTTAGCTTGCTTTTCACTATTTATCTACGTATTTATTCTTCTATTTTAATTGCTTCCGTATTGATTCATCCTAATTTCTACGTTAAGCCCAATTGGACGCACAGCTGTACCGAATCAAAATGGGTTTGAACTGGTTGTTAGGGCTGAAAACGAGATGAGCATGAGCGAGACAGGCTTGTTGAATCTCAGGCTCGTTTTGCGAGCAAGCGGGTTGGGCTCGGTAAAGCTCGCGAGCGGCTCGCGAACGCTCATGGCTTGTTTGCAAAATCTCAAAGAAGAACTAAATATATAGAGTTTGAAATGAGCAATTGAGCAAGGAGCCAGATACTAGGGAGTAGTTAGCTAGCTATTGCCTAGTCCCTATAAGTTTCATGCAGAAATTAACAATAGCATCTAGTTCACAACAATCTTGGCTTACAAGTTATAATAAATTAATAATAGCATCAATCATATAAGTAATGACATAATTTGTACAAGCTATGAACGAACCACGAGTCGGTTCATTCTCGCTCCTTTACCAAGCTAAAAAGCGTGTGCGGCTCACGCTCGTTTGTAAATGAGCTGAGTCTAAGCTACTCGCGGATCATGGGCTTAAAGTTCTAGCCATACTGATGGTCATCATTTGGCACGCAAGCTCCAGTTGATAGGTAAATAATCCGAAACTCGAACAGACAGAAGCCTCCTCCGTCGGTCAAACACCGCCGCTGGCCTCACGTGTGCACGCGTCAGGGCCGAGGAAAACGAGCCAAACTACCAGCAACAAATCAAGCGGCCCCGAATTCCCCGATCGAGCTAGTACACGCGACCTACCATACCACTTACCAGCGTGACGACCGAGAGACGACGGGATCCCCCGCCGGCCAGCAACAAGCAAAAATAAACGGGGGCGGCGAGCTCCTTGCTTTCAGTGCGGGCGTGCGCGCCTGAAATTAAACGGCAAATGCCCCGGTGATCCCGACGCCGGCCGGGGTCACTCGATCCCACCCACACCACCCGCTGTTCGGCTCTGGATTTCGTCGCCCTGGCGCCGCTCTCCACCTGTCGCGCTCGCCGCTCGGCGTTCGTCTAGTTTGAGTGTTTGACCGGCACGGCAGCGAAAGGCGCCGGGGCGCGCTCGCCGGTGCCGGCCTCGAGGGCCTCGTGTCCCCGGAGGAGGCTAAACTCTCCGGTTTGGACTTTGGGGGCATGCGGTGCTCAAGTAAATTAGCTTCGTGTTCCTGAATAGTGAATCCTGATCCTGCGGTCAGAGCTGAGGGCTGAGCCGCCTCGGTCGGGGCGCAGATCGCGGGTCTCATGATGGAATGGAAAACTCTATTCCTCCCCGCGCACGAACGCCCTTGGGCATCGGTACTCCGCCCTGCGTGCGTCATATGCATGCCATGGGAAGCTGGGATCGACCCGGTTTCGCTGGCTCGTGTCTGGTGGGGGAATTGAGAAGGGGCGGTAGTACAGCCAAATTCACATGGCCGATACTCGATAGCGTCTTTTTAAAATACTAACATATAATTTCATTACATCAACCAACGAAATACAAAATAGCAAAAAATTAAACTTTAGCTCAGCTAATTTATTCATTCTGTTCGGCTGCTCCAAACATGTCAACTCAGTTTTTGTTCATACGAAGGAGAGAGAAGATCTAACATTTCGTAAAGAGTCGGTTTATAACATGTTTGAATTGAGAGGAACAATCGAATTTTTAGAAACGCTTGTCGTTGGCCGGCTAATGTAGTTTCTACTATCCTTCTAGATGTAGCTTAGTGGGTAGCTTAAGCTTATTGTTGTTTTTAATGTTGTCAGGGACCTAGGTCTAATGCATACAACTTTGTTATTCCTCCTTGATTTGATTGATTTAGGCTGCTTGCCTTTCCAAAAAAAAATGTGCTCTAATATAGATGCATACTATTAATTTTTTTTTAGTGTGTGTTGTAAGTAGTTTATTGGAGATTTTGTCTATTATTATCTACATAGATGAAATGGATCTCATCTTGAGCATCCCAACAGCCGCTCTGTACCTCCCTCTAAAACACTATTAATTGAGAATAATAGTATTTTAGAGGAAGATATAGAGGGGCTATTGGGAATATTAGTGGTTGATGCTCGCTATATTGCAGCAGTTTTGTCTATATATTTTGATCATGCGGATTTCTCTGTACCACATGCGTTGCTCATGTAGCCATGTGGATTGGACAGTCCTTCAGGCCTGTACTGGCTGGTTTAATTCTGGGAAGAATGAGGATTATGCAAAGTCAGGGTCGTGGATAGTCTGTCGGGAGGCCATTGTACTTAAGTTCATCAGAGAAATGAAACTTTTTACTAGTTTTTACTGCCTGGGGTTCAAGTACAGGTTGCATGCATGGCACTTGTTTTTTTGAGAGATAAACCAACCCGCATAGCATTAAACGGACTGGTTTAGGTCAGCAGCAGCCAAAGTACAAATGCTTGCTGGAAGGTTGTTATGCCAAATACAGGAAGCATCCGGCAAATGACCGGCTCCCAGACCAGCTACATCATGAGCCAGCTACACGTTCGTGGACAGTACATCAAGTTGTAACAGCAGTAAATTGAAAGTACAAAACCCATCTAATATCTTTGATTATTGCTGCAATATTTTAACATCTTGGAATCTTTTTTTAACTGTGCAAAAGGCCAGGAGAGCTGCCTTGCATTGATCAAAAGGGCGGAGGGTTTACAGGATTAGGGGAGACATGGCCCTTCCCCTTTGTGCCAAAAGCACATACTAGCTAATTACAAAAGAAAACGCTCCTGCGACTAACCAGAGTCACAGCTCATCTAGCAAAAAAAAGGAGGAACACAGGTCGGGGCCTATCAACTTGCAGAAAAATGCGGTTCTTTCTCTCTATACAGAGGTACCAGATGACGACGGAGATAATGGATAGGATATCACTGGACGGGCCGCTCCGAAGAATGTCTTCCGCCCACCAGCTCGTGAGGTTGTTTTGGAGTGACCAGTTTTAGGGGTTGATTAGAGGACTGTTGATCACCTACGCCAGCCGAGCTCAGATGAAGGAACTGAAATCGCACTGAAGGAAAAGGTGCTCTGGTGTTTCGAGGTTGTGCCTGCAGAGAGGACAGAAGTAGTCATTTGGCAATTGGCGTCGAAGTAGGGCGTCTGCTGTCATGATTCGCTTGTGAAACAGCAGCCAGAGGAAGAACTTGCACTTCGAAGGGACCCAGAGCTTCCAAATTTTTTGTAAAGCCGGCGTTGCAACATGGCGTTCAAACTGTAGTAAATAGGCTGACTTGACTGAGAAGACTCCATCAACAGTGAACCCCCAAAGCAGCTGGTCAGGCTCTAGGGGTTCAGTGTCACCTTAGCAATTCGGCAAAGAAGTGAGATCATTTCAGGAATCATATCCGGAGTCAGGTGTTTCCTTAGGTCCGCAACCCAGTTGCTATTACTGATGGCATCCGCGATCGTTTTGTTTTTTCTGGTTGTTGCAGCGAAGAGGCCAGGGGCAAGATGCTTCGAAGCACATCCTGAAAGCCGGTGGTCTTCCCAAAAGGAAAGGGACGAGCCATTGCGAAGGATGACGGTGGTCCCCACATGCAGCAAGGCCAGACCAGGTTCAGGGGCGGTGGAAGTGTGAAGCCCAACCAGGTGAGGAGAGGATTTGTGGAGCCAAAGCCAACCTAATTGGAGTGCCCTGGAGAAACGGGAGAGGTCCAAGACCCCCTGGCCCCCCAACGAGGTCGGAGATCAGACCGTGCTCCAGTTAACCTTGCCCCCTCCGCAGGCGAAGTCCATGCCTTTCCATAGCCAACTTCTTCGGATGGAGTCAATTTTCTTGATGATTAAGAACAGAGGTTGGATAACGAATAGGATGTAAGTCGGAAGTGCAGATAGAACCGCCTTGAGAAGGGTGAGCCTCCCTCCCTTGGTCATGAGCGGGCCACGCCAGCCAGCCAGCTTGATGGAGATCTTGTCGATGAGGGGTTGAAAGTGGACATGGTGATGCTTCTTGATGGATAGTGGAATCCCTAGGTATTTGATTGGGAAGGCGAACCTTTGCGCTGGGAGATCGTGAAGTATGCACTCAAGATCAAGCCCTTCGCATCTGATTAGCACGACCTGGCTCTTGTGGAAGTTTGTGCGGAGGCCTGTGATGTTTCCAAACTCCTAGAGGATTATGGACAGGGAAGAGACATCATATTTTGTCGGTCCTGTGAAGATTGCCGCATCTTCCACGAAGAGGGAATTCTAGAATTGCTTTGGATCCCCCTGACTTGCAAGAGGTCACCCTCATCGGTAGCGCGATGTAAAAGGGCAATGAGGGGCTCAATGGCAAGTTTGAACAGCAGGAGGGATAGGGAGTCTCCCCGGTGAAGGCCCCTGCGGTGGTGAATGATGTCGGTGAATTGGCCATTGAGCAGAATCCTGGAGGATGAAGTTGCAAGCGATAAGGATATCCAATCGCGCCAACGGACTCCAAATCTGCGGGCACGGAGGTTGTCGAGAAGATACATCCGAGACACCGAGTCGAAAGCCTTATCTAGGTCTAGCTTTAAAAAGAGGGCCGGGGTGTGAGATCTGTGTAGAATTTTGGCTTTGTTTTCAACGAGATTTGTTTTCAACGAGAAGGAAGTTGTATTGGATGTGCCTCTTTTTGATGAACGCGATTTGGCAAGGCAGGATGAGTTCATCCATGAAGGGGGCGAGGCGAGTGAAGAGGATTTTGGTGAAAAGTTTCCCTAGACTGTGGATGAGGCTGATCGGGCGGTAGTCCGAAACAGAAAGGGAACAATCCTTCTTTGGAAGCAGCACTATATGATCATCTTCTCGTTCTGGGATATAGACATATATCTTTAATTAGGCAGACTGCATTCAGTTTCACAATGATCCTTGTGCACCCTAAGCCTTGAGCGACCTTGAGAGCTTGCAAACATGCCATGGCCTCTGTCAGCATTTAGGCAATGCTTGATGCTAGCAGCAGCCATGAATAGGAGGTCTCCTTTGGTGTTTCGAGCCACCAAACATCCAGTGCCTTTCCTTGCAAGAAAAGAGCCATAAGTATTAATTTTAACAAAATCATAGCATTCCCAATATATAGCCCCCTAACCCACCCCTAAAACACTATTTATGTGTGTATGAATAGTGTTTAAGGGGGTAGGATAGAGGGGTTGTTTGGGATGTAGGAGGGCTTCAATTTTTTTTCCAGGTGTAGAAACATCAACAGACTTAAAAATGGTGGGCCATTCAAGGATAGAAACATTTACATGTTGTATTGTTCCTTGAATTGTCCGGTTTTCCTTTTCGTGGGACACTTTATTCCTACAAAACCACCAGCCCCATAGAAGAGAGAAAGCAAACATCTTCTGTTTTTATGTTAGCTGCCATATAGTTTCTGTTAGAGCCGGCATCACGCATCCGAATCCTTCCGATAATCATGCAATCTCTAGGAAACGTTTCGGGCTACCAATCTTAACTTTTAGTACCATTCGTTAGAGCCCACTATGATCATGCCATCTCATGACCCAACAACAATCTGGCTCCTCCCAAAACTAACATTTGGTCTCGAGTCTAAGTCTCCTACATCTATTGGTCTAACTAAAGTCACAACCTAGATACTAATTCAACTCACCCCAAAAGACTAGCCTGGTAGGTGAGGATGTCACTACCTTTTAAAGTTGTGCTTTCTTATCACCAATATTTGATGTGGGATTAAATCCAACAGTTTCTATGAGATTTAGGTGGTCACTCCATCGTCGAGATGAGCTGAGATCCAATAGCTTCCATACCCATTGCTCTCCACACTTCTTCGACCCTTTTTTCATTTGAAATATATACCCATATGTACGTTATTATGTACGTACGTTTAATTGTATGTGTGTATTTTGCTTGCATGGTTGACCGTGACAAGCGGTGGCAGTGGCACCACACTGGTACTACGTCTTTTTAGGCTGGCTATTGTAGGTCGTACAGATTAGACAGGATCCAAAATCCTTTCAGGCCCATTCTATACGAAAAGAATACAGGACTAATGGGCCGTACAAAATGTTTTTCTGCTGGCCCGATGAAAAGCATAGCTGGGAGTCTTGTACCAGGATTTCACTTCCAAATTTTGTATTGACGAATCGATTTTAATTTATTTCAATTATATTTTCAACAAGTCCCCTCCCCCTCGAAACTGAACAGAATTTATGTAGAACTTTTGATTTGAATAAAAAACCACTCAGGTGGTGACGCTACTGATCAATCAACTTTGTGACATCCTAATAAGTATTAGAATGTCCCAAGTTTTCTTTCAAAATAAAAACATCATTAAAATGATTTCCATTGTTTTTCTATATGAAAATCCCTAAATTTTCAAACAATTATTTATATACAAGTATTTATTTTATTAATTATTTTCATTATGATTTACGATTTCAGATACAAAATGTCTCTCCTCACTTTTATTCGTTCCTCGGTCGGAACTCTAATCTTCTCTCTCGACTGAAAACTAGCTCGACCAGAACCCTAATTCCCTGGTCGAACCCACCTTTACTTTTCGATGCTCCGAAATACTAATCTTGGCTAATTAAATCATTTCCCCTCTCTGTCTAGTACATCGAAACCCTAGCTCTACCCCTGACTCGGTCGACTCTCCTCTCTCTCGATCGGAACCCTAACTTTCTTTCTCGACCCAAACCCGAAAACCCTTTGGCTATGTCGGTCGCCCGTTTCCTTACTTGGTTGAAACCTTGAACTCTCTCGGTCAAACCAGGTTGGCGTTCCGATCAAAACCCTAGCATCGTCCAAGCCATATTGCTTTCTTTGCCTAAACCCGAATGAGTCAGCCCTTCCTAGCACCTTGGCCGACCAGTGTCCAACAACTCGAAACCTAATTTTGGCAGACTCCGTCGAACCATAGCGTGTCAAAAACCCGTCTCTCCCAGCTGAGATGAGTCTGCGGATTAATCTTTTTCCTTGTACCTAGGTCGATCGCAAGCAAACCATTTCTCCATCCGACCACTACCTTTTCCCTTTATCCCCATTGATCGAAACCCTAAACTCGATCGATCTCCCTTGCAACCCTGACCGGTCGGTCTTCCGCCCCTCTTGGTTGACATCCTTCGAAACCCCACCTCTGTCTCCTTTGGACGATGTAATGCCACCATCCAACCCGTAGCTCTCCGGAGACCACCTCTGATCTGCCTTGGGCACTGCTGCTATCGTCGATCCCTTGCCGCACCGCATCATCTCCTGCACCCGACCTCCAGCCCGAAAAAACATAATCCAACACGAAACCACCCCAAAGCAACCGGATTAGCCGATTAGCCCAATCGGGCTCTGCCCCTAACTTCCAGTCGATTTGGGCCCTAAGCCCAATCCCATGTTCACAACCCGACCCTAATATAAACCCAACAAAAACCCTAGCGCTGCCTCAGCCGCCGCCTCCTGCCACCGCCCTGCCTTGCCCCATGGCAGTGCCTCTGCCGTGGACCGAGCCGTGCCCTGGCCACCCAGCTCGCCGTCGCCGGCCCTGTCATGGAGGTGCCGCCTCCGGCCCTGCCATGGAGGTGCGTCGCCGGAGCCGCCCCTCGGCGCCGCCCTGCACAGCCGCCGCGCCGCACGCTGCCTTTAATGTATGCTATACGAAGTTATTACGGACTTTGAAACCTTCTCGACCAAACCCAAATCCTTAGGAGTCCCTCGCCAGTTGTACCTGCAACAATCACCGATGTTATTTTTATATAGCCCATATGTTGTCATAATTTGCGACGATTTTTTCGTGACTTATAGTAGTCGTTCCAAAGATTCTAAAACTATTTTTTAATTATTTTTTTATAATCTTTAGACCTCATTTTGAGGGCTCTTAAATTTGCTACAGTAATACGCAAACGCAACGATACGCTGAAAAGAACAAGACCAGATCCTTAAATTGAAAGATGTTGAGAGGGATCAATAATCTTTTTCTTGCTATTTGAGAGGGATCAATAATCTTATTTCTTGCTATTTGTAATGGATCAATAATCTATTGCGTCTAACTCAACCATGGAAGTCTTCTAGAAGTTTGTTTCATTTTGAATTTAGATTTTCTAGGAATTCATGAAATATTTTGTGGTTTGCTAGGGAACTCGACGTAAAATGGATGATCTTATTTTAACTGTATCCTGTTCACATAAAACCAAGAAGCTTTAACGATGAGTTCAATTTGATCTGTTTTTGCGAGTGCAGTCGGATGCGCCTGGGACCTGCGGCCTGCGGGGCATGGCCAAACGGACGATGTCCTTTCTCTGGACGGAAAATCTGATTCTCCTTATAATCTGAAATTCTCGTTATACTTTGGAAACCCCATAATACTATTATCAATTATATGCCACTCCAAAGAGTGACAATTGAGGATTTGCCACCCTAAAGATGGTTATTAAGGATATGCCATTCCAATGAATTACTCCTTAATAATATGCCACTCTCATCTTTTTATTAGCAATTAGACTTTTAAAACACCTTTTTAAATTTAACTAATTCCTTCTATCATCTGAAAAGACTAAACTACCCCTCCCTTTCCCGTGTACCTGTTCGCGAGGGATTTCTCGTTCTTTTGTGCTTCGCAAGGGCGCTCGGCCAGCCGCCGCGTCGGCCCCTGTGGTGCCCATCTAGCCCGCGTCGACTGTCGTCCTAGCTGGCATGTCGTCCGCCGCGACGCCTGCTCAGCCCCACGCCGTCTCCTAGTTTTGTGTTTGTTTGGCCGGTCATGCATGGATCTGGCACTAAACACTAGTACGTGAAGCAACGGCAAGGACAGGCAGCGGCAACAGAGAAAATTCAGGCAGCGGCAACAGAGAAAAACAGGCAGCGGCAACGAGCAGAAGATGGTAGCAGCGACACCAAGCAGCAGGGTTAGAATCGTATTTTCATTCCTAGAAAAAGGTGTTTTAAAAGTCTAATTGCTGATAAATGATGAGAGTGGCATATTATTAGGGAGTAGTTCATTGGTGTGGTATATCCTCAGTAACCATCTTTAGAGTGGCAAATCCTCATTTGTCACTCTTTGGAGTGGCATATAATTAATAATCCCTTTTAAAGGGGGTACAATTTTAGTGATCGTTGCTTAAATTGAAGATGAAACTGAAACCTTTAGATTTTGTTTGATTTTCCCGTGCGGTTTTGCGAACTATGGGCCGACGGTAAGGCCAAATTTGATCAGAAATCCGCGAAATTGTGAACGTGCCTTGGATAACTTCCCCTCTGAAAAATCAAAAGAAAGTGTGAAGCCTGACTGGGAACTTCCCCTCTGAAAAATCAGCGGGAGAGTATCGCGAAAGAAACAAAATTCATTCAGAAGTAAGCTTCCAATTGGCAGGCTAGCTCGATTTCACACACACCACCAATCACATAATATCAGCAAGCGCCTTTGATCCGTCGTCGGAACATTCAGTTTCATTCATACACACCACCCATCACACAATAATAACGGTGAGCGCCTTGATCCATCGAACAACGAAATCCTGAACACACAGGAGGGGGAGGAGGAGGAGCGGCAGAAGCATATCTGTTTGGAGGACACGGATGCCTGCCCGGCCGACGGCCGAGGAGCGCGGCGGCCGCCGGGCGCCGGCTAGTTGTAGTAGAGCTCGAGGCCCATGCCGTCGTGGATCTCGTAGTCGGCGAGGGTGATGTGGTCCTTGTAGACGGTGTACCACTTCTGGATGCGGATCTTGTCGGCGCGCGTGCCCGTCTGCGCCGCCACCAGCTTCTTGAGGTCGCCGATCGTGTCGTCCTCGTTGCACTTGACGCGCACCTTCTTCCCCAGCCGGTCGTTCAGCACCACCTCGATCATCTCCGCTCCGCCCTCCTGGATCCTGGTCCTCCCCGACCTTCACGCAAGGGCAGTGAGATTTGGGCTTGCGGCGTTTCGATTTTTTTGGTTTCTTCAACGAGGGCAGGGCCGCAGGGAGGAGATCGGTTGGGTTGGGTGTTTCCGTTCTTCTTTTAACGAGTGATGGGTTAAGTCGGTTTGTTTTCTTAGAGTTGGTCAGGGGAGCCGGGTCAAACCGTGTTCTCTTCCCGTCCCGCCGACCTTTTGTTTTTAAGGAAACTGGACCCCAGTTTGGAAAAAAGGGTTAAGGCCTCGTTTTTTTTCAGCTTAATATAGCGCGTTTCACTATAACAAAATTTATCTTTTTTATATAGCCTATTTATATAATAATTTATAATAATTTTTCTCAAGTTTTTCAATAGTCTTAAAAATTATAAACTATTTTTAAAATATTTAAATGTTTCTTTAAAAGACTCTTAAATTTTGCTATATTAAAACGCTACACTATGCTAAGCTGAATTATACAAGACCTAAGAAAGGAAGAACATACCATCGTCAGCCTAATTTAGATGGATCTGATCCCGATTTATATCTCCTTTTTACTATTTATGTATATTTTTCTCTTTTCTAATTTATTTTTTAGAATATTCGGACGACCTAGGTTAGGTCTTTTATTGGTCATGCTCCTAACTTAAGATGCTATTGGTGATAGCGTTAGGTCAATCATACAACTATACAGCCGAAATTAAGAGGAACAAGGAAACAACACTTGAACGAGTCTTAGCCGACAAAAGCTCCCCAGCTTCCTTGCTCCTAACTCTGCAATAGGAGTTAGGAAGCCGATAGAGATTCTCTTCTCATTTTAAAGTTTTAGGATTTGTTTGGTAACAAAGCATGCTTGATTGCTAATTAAGAGCATCGCTAACATGATCTCCATATTTCGTTCTCTATATCACTTCTCTAAATCATTATTCGTTGCCTATATTTCCATCATCTCCGACAGAGTTTCTATCCTTGAAAAGATACAGAGATCGGAGATATAGAGACTCTAATTTTAGAGACTGAGATAGAGACTCATTTAGATCGTTATAGAGACTGAAGATTGTTTGTAATAATATTTTAGGAAACCTGCTAGCGATGCTCTAACCTTGTCAAACCTAACCATTGGCACATGTGTCTAGCTATACATTTTGTGACGAAGAAATTCTCCGCCACACTTTAGCTTGCCTAAGAGAATCTTGATACACTTTTCCAAGCCACCTACAAATAGGACCTACAAAGAAAAGGAGAAATCTGCCACAAGTTTGGCAACGAACCAACCACAAACCTAACTTGCCTAACATGAGGTGTGGTAGGGTGTGCCAGAGTTGGTCACCAAGCAAACATAACCTAACTTTGTCAAGCCTAAGCGTAGCCAAATTTCATAAGCCACACATTTTATGGCGAAGAAATTGATGGCCACACTTATGGGGTCACAAACCAATAGGTCTTGATTCTTAGTGGATCGAGTTTTAAGGTTAAGGTTTACAAATTATCCCATCCTATGTGGTTGTGTTTATGGAAGAGCAATTTATTATTATACTAGACTTCTTTCTAAAATTTATATGTTTGCGTATGCGATCTCCTTGACAGCATCTTCGATAGGGTTGGTACACGTGGTCTTCGATTTGTTCATGTGCTATTGCGATTTGCCTTTCCTATGGTGTGATTTGTGTTGAGTTGCTATGTTCTAGTCTTCTAGAGTTTCTCTCCTCAACGATACCAGATAGCAGAGGCGGTGCCGCAGCCCTTGGTGTCGCAGCAGAAGGAGAGGCCAACGGTGCGATGGTCGTAGGCCACGACCCACGAAGCCGTCGCCTGGGGAGGCAGGAGGACAGCTAGGGTGCTGGTCGCCGGTGCATCAGGAGATTGGCATAAAAAACAAGACTGTCATATTTTTCAAGATACTACCTCTGTTTTTTTTGTTTAACGCTTTTTTACTTTTGAGCACGTCTTTGACCATTCGTCTTATTCAAAAAATTAGTACAAACATACAAAAAAAAGTCATGTTTAAAGTATCTTTATTGATAAAATAAATCACAACAAAATAAATGATATTTACATAATTTTTTGAATAAGACGAATGGCCAAAGATGTGTCTAAAAAAGCGTCAAATAAAAAAGAACAGAGGTAGTAGTAAATAAATAATGTAAAACAAAAATTTCCGAAAATCCTACCGTGACAAGTTACTATGGGCTGAAGCCTGCACGGGATGATTGGCCCGAAAGGGAGGTGGGATAATGGGCCATGCGGCAAGCTAGGCTACCCGGCTATCAGAATAAAAACGAACCGAAAGAAAAAAAATCTAAAAGTGAACAGAATCAAAATGAAACCTTTGAGTGGCAGTCTGCAGTTTCTAGATGTTTGATCCTAAAAGGAAAGCAAGGGCCTGTTTGGAACACATAAGTTTTGCATTAGCCTTATAGAAATTTGTTAGGAAATAGTTTAGTTCTCGTGCAAATAAATGGGAGAATTTTCCTAGGATCCAAATGAGCCCATACACCAATTGAGCTCTGGAAACATTGCATATCCAGCATCACCCCTAGCTATATATACAGCTCGTGGCCGATAAAGCGTGTAGCTACGCGTAGTTAAAACGCGAGCTCGCTATGGACACGTTATTGGGAAAACGACGGCCGTTTGTAATATTTCAGAGAAAATTGGGCACACAACATTCAAGAGTTGAAAAAAATCCCAGCATGTGTAAAAAATACCACTCATGCTATGCTTTTGCATATGGTGAAAATTTATGTGAGTTGGTGTTGGGTTTAGTGGATATTAGTAATGGGAGAGCACAACTTAAAAAGGTGGAAACGTTGAGCTCTGGAAACATTGCATGTCCAGCATTACCCCTCTCCCACAAGGGTAGTTTTTTGGGTTGAGTTGGGTCTGAACCTGGATTGTGCTTCCAGTTGGATCAATAAATGTGGGGACATGGCCCGAGACCAGGTGTTAGTCTCGGGGGGAGCCGAATCGCTGGTGGGCCATGAAATGGCACAGCGATCTCCAACAGTTGGGAGTACGATGTGGACAAATTGTCCAATAGTTTCTAATTACCTCACTTAGTTTTTTTAGAAAAAGGAAAGTTTTCATTAGAATAGCAATGTCCTTTTACGTAGCGGTCATCATAAAAAAAATTGCAATTTTCTTCTGGTAAGGATCTATTGCTAAAATTCCAGCATCTCTACATCTCTCTAACTTCATCATCTTTGTGACCTCTGAGAACCGCCATAGTCAACCATAGCATCGTATACTTCATCCTCGTCCACCATGAGAAGCAGATTTGATAGATCAACATTAAGAATTAGTCGTGGCGTCTTGAATATCTAACTTGAGAAACAGTCTGAATAAGGACTAATCATGGAAAAAACACACACGGCTTGCTCGATTTCACTAAGATCTCCGGCGCAAGAAACAAATCGAAAACAATCAGATCTAGCAAATAAAGAAGGGCAAAAAGACCTTTTTCCTCACTTGACAACTTTATTTTGGACCTCACCGGATACCCCCGAAGAGAAGCCCCCCTCCTTCCGATCGAAATCACCAAGCTAGATATCAGCACCGCTGCGCCAACCTAGAATCAAGTCGAAGATCTACACCTTCCTCCGTTGCGTCAATGTAAAAGACGGCGGACGGATCGACGCCGACTTCAAACTCTCCCTTTACTTAGTTAATATAGAACCCTAACTTTAGCTACAGTTAATAAGGGCAAAATAGACTTTCGTCCCCACTTTACTTAGTTAATATAGAAAAATAATAGGCCAATTAAATTTATAAAATTCACTCCTTGTCGTGTAAACCTTCGAAAGCTTTAAAAACCTATAAAAATATTATGAAATATATTTAATCTTTGAATTTACGGTTGCTTTTAAAATAAAAAAACGCAAAGTGATGCACACGAAAATAAAAAGGCCTGATTAGAATCTCCAATAGCTAATACTAGAAAGGAACCCGCGCCCATGGCGCAGTTCAGCAGTTGTCCATGCCTCACAATCACTTGAATAAGTAGATATATTGCGGCACAATGGACATAAGGAACACATTATATCACGCACTTAAAGCACTTAGTATAAATGATACAAATGTTAATAGTTTCTTGAATTAATACTCTACTTTCACCAAAAAAGAAGTTTTTGCTAAGATTCTGAACAGAAGACATTAATTCTAAAAAACATTTAAAAACTATTAATAGATAGAGTTGCATAGCAGGCACAGTATGAATGGATATCTAGGGAACAAACAATATGATTAGACCTTAACAATTTAATATGCAGTCTTCCAAAAAAAATTGCTATGGTCTCCGCAATTTTTTTTTTTCAGAATGTTAGTACAGAAAGAGGAAGGCAAATATGCCTCCAATCAAAACTTGATTTATCATACAAAATCCATTCTCTCCGTAGATAGAAATTAGAGGGAAACAATTGAGGAGGAAAATCCAAATAAATGTTGAACAAGTTCGGTAAAGACATATACCATTCTGTAATATGCACATCATAACAAAAAAAAAAATTTCATAGTTAACTATATTCCATAAGGTTGTGATTATCAAACTGTCGATATCAAGAAACAAATCTTGAATGGTAAAATGACCACTTTATAGAATATATTTTGTCTTCTATAACCCTTCTTAGTGGTTAATGCTACTAAAACCATGAGTACCTAACATGTATCTCAACAATTTGGAAAAAGATGTAATTTCCGTATGTGTTGTGGTAGGGGACACCCACCCCCTGCGAGATAGCGGGAGCAGCGAACCAATTTGTGAAAATGAAGGAAAGGGCCACCTAAAGGGGGTGCCTCGCGTCTTCTAGGCGAAGCAACGGCGAACTGAGGAAGGACGAGCCGCCCGAAGGTGAGCCCCGTCACCTTCGGGCGGGGCAGCCCCGAAGCAAAGGGATGTATACCCCCTCTCAGGCAAAGCGAAGCCCGGTCGTTGTCCAGAATCAGGGTAGCCCAAGTCGCGAGGCAATGGCAGTCGCGAAGATCCAGAAGACAACAAGTACGGTTTGTTACAGATGCTAGAAATTGTATCCTGTGTCATGGAGATACGGCAGCTGGCTGTAACAAACCGTTCTAGGTGGCAGTGGAATCTTAGTTTGTTACAACGGCCTAACCCCCTCTGTAATATTGATTTACCTCTTTTACCCTCACTTTATTCCCTC
The DNA here is from genome assembly GCA_005191435.1 of Raddia distichophylla. Lineage (NCBI taxonomy): Eukaryota > Viridiplantae > Streptophyta > Magnoliopsida > Poales > Poaceae > Raddia > Raddia distichophylla. The sequence goes on along the minus strand of SPJY01037796.1, from coordinate 695,260 downwards.
GAAGAAGGGCTGTAATGGAACATTGTAATCTGGCCCCTTACTATAAATAGGGGGGCCCCAGTAATAAAGGCAGGCTATTCACTTCTCGCAGGCTAGCTACTCTTTGATGCTCAGTTTCCTTGATCTGCTTCGCGAAGCATAGTACTGTGCTTCACGAGGCAGCCTCTCACAAATCTGTTGTCTGGCTCGGACCACCGACAGTATGTATAAGCATAAAAGAAGTTCTCATAATACGTATAAAAATGATCGCACGAACTAAAAAATGAATAAACCATGTTTGACAGACCGTTCACTGAAAATGAATGACATGACACGTTGCGAGCATGAGGAAACAAAATAACATGGAACTCAACCAACTCTAGTGCTAGATTTCTTGTCAACCTCTCTAAATGAATAATGCTAATATCCTGTGATAGGTAGTTTATATAATACTTTAGAATTTAATTGGTGGCATGAACTACTTTTGGTCTATCGAATTGTCATGTATCCTGGACTGCATGTAGCATTCAAATCTGCCTTAATCCATAAGCGTAAATATAAATAAATGGATACATTGGTGATGTTTTTTTTTTCTAAAAAACGGAATGCAGGTAACTAAAACCAGAGTACCTGATTTTATTCAAGGCATCAAACATAGATGAACAGGCCAGCTAATCAAAAAAAAGTTAAACTAAAAAATACCAAAAAACACCTTGTTCTTTGATAAATAATTGTCCCCAAACATTTCACGGAATGAATCTGCATTTGCACACTGTAAAAAAGTTGAGATGAAAAGAACACAAAAAATTTCGCCTTGTGCTCTGATGAACAATTGTCCCCAAACATCCATGTAATGAACTCTACATTTGTTGGTTGTAACAAATAAACCAATAACTTGGAAAAAATATTTTTATTTTTGACAAAACAAATTTGGAAACTAATTTGTAAATTGTCAAGCCATATGCCATGCACCATCTATGATCTTGGTCGACATCGTTAATTCCTCAAGCAGTGCCAATTCTGCATGTTGATGAACACATGTCAGATGTGTTGCTGGGCTGAAACCCATGCCCATGTAAATGCATCAGCTTTTAACAGATTCAACACGTAACCTTGAAATCTAATAAAAAGCGAAGATGCAACTACAGAATATAATTAAACTACAATTTAATCAATTAAATTGCTAAAGAAAAAACTAATCCGCTACAAAGAAGTGTATATGTAACCTCTAATTGCCTGTTGTGCAATGTGTAAAAGGCAAAGTGAAAATGAGAATGAGAGAGGAATAGAAATAACCTGCCTTTGATCTTGGGGCGGCACTGATAGATTCAACTAAAATGATAAACCTTGAGGCTGAGTTCGAACACATCTGTAAATGTTCTATTACTATACAGCGTTTCTATGAAAACTCAATTATGTAAATGTCAACAAAGAAACCAGAAGCATACTATACAGTAGCACACAGGTAGAATTCAAAAGGAATGCTATGCTTTAAATTGAATGACGAAGCTGCATATATACGCAGTACTACGGATGAAGAGAAGATGTAGAACTACAAAAAGTCTAAACATATTTTTTCACTTTTAATTAAATACCATAATATGAAGCACTGTAAATATATTATCGCATATGGCTCGTCATACATGATACAACCTTTGGGTCCTGAACAATAATGCTTACATAATATATGATTGATAGAATTTAAAATTAGCACGGGCTAAAATCATTGTTAGCAAAAGGAAATCAGTGATTCTACGGGCATGAAAAGAATAAACATTTGTGCAATCCACCAAAAAAGCAGAATTTCAGACAAAATGAACTGAAAACTTCCTATAGTGCGTTAATCATGTTGCAGCCACAATCACAGACTCTTCGCTGATTGTTTGTGTTTGTGAATGTAGATTAACATAATATAGCAATAGACTATATGGTAGCTATCTATTAAAGAGCAAAGGGGCATGAAACTAATTTGAATGAATAGGAGGAAACAACAGTGGCAACACCTTCTCTTGAATCGAAGAAGTAGGAGGAGGAGGAGACGCGAGGCTACTTTTGGGAGGTGTGGCAGCAACGGTTGAATCGAGGAAGAAAGAGAATGAGAAGGCGCAGGTCTACCGTAGGGAGGCGTCGCGGCGGCGGTAAAGAGAGACAACCAGGATGGAGCTCCGGCGTCACCGGATCCGGTCTCCTTGGGGCCAACCGTCGATGGATCTGGGCTCACCGGAGCCTGGCGGCGGCAGATCCAGCTGCACGAAGGAGAAGACAGGAGAGAACCATGGCGGCGGTAGCTAGAGGAGAGGAGGCCGCAGCGGAAGAGGACGATGCTTGTGATGATACATGGGGAAAAAGAGAAGAGGGGAGAGGAAAGGAAAGGGGCCACAGTGAAGAGATACAACCATGATGGAGCCCCGCTATCATCGGATCCGGTCTCCTAGGGGCCAACCGTCAACGGATCCGGGCTCACCGGAGCCTAACGGCGGCAGATCCAGCTACACGAAGAAGAAGACAGGAGAGGACCATGGCGGCAGCGGCTAGAGGAGAGGAGGCCGCAGCGGAAGAGGACGACGCTCGTGATGACAAATGGGGAAAAAGAGAAGGGGGAAGGAAAAGAAAGAAAAGGGAAAAAACAGGTAAAAAAATGGGGAGCAGCCGGTATTCGAACCTACACCTCTCACGCGAAAGCTAGCGCCCAAAACCAACGGAGAACTCGCCACGTCTTGCTGTCATTTCGCCGAAAAAATTCTTTTTATATATAAAATCTGAAGGGACGGCCGGATCTAGCCCTCACTCGTGATCGAACTATCATGAACCGACGGGGCGACGTGGACAGGCTCACCGTGCAGGAACGAATATACTGTGCCGGTGTATCTAACGTTTTGTATTATGAAAAAGTAATGCAACCGATAGCCTATAAAAAGCTTCTTGCCGATCAATATCAACATCTTTTGTCATGACTCAGCCACAGAGGCGAGAGTTGCATACGTGCTCAGTTATACACGACGGACGCGGCCCTACAACGCGATCTTATCCATAAACCCGTACGTAGTCAACTAGGACCATTATTTTTTTCTTCTGACACGCACGCTAACTGATTGATTCTATTAGCGTCAAATCATTGTCGATCAATTATTGGCGCTGTGGCGCGGAAGCTCGGCACATAAGGGGTGAAAGCGTCCTTCGTTGCTTTGACGAATGTGTTTCTACTTCACTGGCTAGACGTAACTGATCACGATGGAGAATAGTACCACACTTGTTTGCTCCCACGTCTTGTCCAAACCCGGCTTAATCTTTTCGAGTTAATTCCACCTTAAAAGAAAGGGGAGGGGGTTTGTCATAGTGGCTTTCGTTTGCTATAGTTTTATTTCAGCTATAATTGTAATTTATAGGCTGAAATGTTGAACACCTTAATAAAAAGGCTTTTATGAGACTGGACTATTTGTTAAAATTTAGTTTTCATAGCTTCGAGAAGAAATGATACAATCTTTTCTTAAAAAAATAGTTAGGAAGCGCAAAACTTTTGACTTGCACAAGAAAAATAAATATTAAAAAAAAATAAAAAAATTATAATTTAGCTTTAGAGCATCTCCGACAGCTTCTCTATTCCATCCTATAAAATACTATTCATATCTTTATAAATAATATTTTAAAAATAGGACAAAGAAATTATCAGGATACTCTTGACCGTGGAAGATAAGGTGTAAAGTATATACACCCGAGAGCAGATCCAGACTAAAACCTCTAGAATCCTAAAACCTCTAGAATCCTCTAGAATCCTCTGCAACCTCTAGAATCCTCTGCAACCTCTAGAACTCTTCCCTCTTTACAATATCGCTTCTTTTTTTTTTTCTTCATCACATGCTCTGATATTCAAACCTGTAGATTTTTTTTTATGAACAGTACTTTGAAGGCAAGATGAAACCGCACGCCGTTTACTGGTGACCGGGCAGGGCATAGCGTTTGCTTGTAGACGCAAAACAACTGCTAGCTAGCTGCAGTAAGCTCAGCAGAAATTTCTCTCATACATGATGCACGCTAGCTATTTTGTTGGTGTGACTTTTCGGTCGACGTGTCGCTACCACATGATTTGTCAAATCAGTTGGCGTTGGCGGAGCACAACAGTGGCATATTCCCTTCTTCCTCCTGTAGAATTGGGCCCATGTATGTGCACGCACGCATGCATGTAGAGTTGTAGACATGGTCGACATGTGCAGCTGGGGCAAAAGGGTACTTAGCCAACTCGCCAATGGCGCGCCCGAGCTGGTCGAGATAGACATGGCATGCACTGGAAGACAAAGTCACCCATTGATTAATCTGCTCCTTGACAAGTACATTTACGGGCGTAAGCACCGCAGCCACTAGTACCAATTGATTATTGATCGATCCGTCGCTTGCATTGCATCGCATTGCATGCTGATGCTGTACAGAAATGCCAATACATATAGCGCACCAGCACTCTCAGCATGCATGCATATATTCTCTCCAAAAAATACATGTATCATCAACAAACAATGAACAGTACAGATGATGCTATGTGATATGTCCTCTCTCTCCTCTCCATGCCAAAAGCCCAGAAGGGTAATTAATTAAGCACTGTCAAAAACACCAGCTGCTCCTATACTGTTGCCGCTCAGCATTGATTATGGGTTAATCCTGATCCGGTCAAAACGAATTAACATAAGAGTCATAGGCGCCACGCCCCCGGGTCAGGCCTGGAACCCGGTCTTCTTCCACACCGCGTCGCGGACCTTGAGCGTCCTGCCGATCCCCGCGCCCTCGTGCACCGACAGAGACGCCGCCCGGCGCCGCCACGCTAGCTCGTGCGGCGGCGCCGCCGCCGGGTCGATGTCCTCGTCGTCGGCGTCCGCGTCGAGCTCCCAGTCGCCGGCGTGGTACCCCCTGTACTCCTCCCCCAGGATCTTGGACCAGTCCGGTATGTTCACCGGCAGGGACCCGTGGGGGGCGCCGCCGCTGGCCATGCCCACCGGCTTCGCCTTCCGCCCCGGCCGGGTTGCGGCCGGAACGGGGCGAGAGCGCGGCATCTCCGGCGCCGCCGGGCTGAACGCACCCCAGATGTCCGACTCGTCGAACTCGTCGGCCGTCGCGCCGGTAAGCCCTGCCAGCGACGGGCACCCCGCGGGAACGCCGCGTGAGGCGGCCGCCGGCGCGAACTGCCGGTACGCGCGCTCCGCCGCCTCCGACCGCGTGCTCCTCGCCATTGTCACCCGCGCACGTGTGAATATATACGGAGGAGCAGCAATCGAGATCAGAATAGGAGGAGAAAGAAGAAAAGCGGGAGGGGGGCATGCGGCGGCGGGTTTGGTCTGGATTTATAGCCGCCGGATCGAGGGACGAGAGCGGAAAACGGGGGAAGAAGCTCTCGCTACCGGATAAGGCCGTTTATGGAATGACTGATTTACACCCGGCCCGGTCTGGATTAGCTACGTGGACGATATCCGCAGCCGTGCCATTGTGCGCTGGGCCCGCGCGCCTGGGCGTACGTACGTGTCGCCAGATCACCCGTGCCTCGCGGGTTCGGGGTTTTGAGTCGCACTGGCACGCTGCTATTGGCGGCTGCTAATGCAGTGGGTCCACGCGTGTTTTGGTTTTGGATAAGTGAACCAGCAGGGTTGGGATGATGGCGAAGGCCAAAGGCTTATCTCATATCTGCACCAACGTACCAGCAAGCTGGTCTGCAGCTGCAATTGGGACGTTTTTTCCTTTCTTTTTTAAGTTGGAGAGGAGGCTAGCTATCATTGAAGAACCGGCAACCTTGACCAGCACCAGCCACGTACTGCCTCCGGTTTTTTCTTGTTTTGACACCTTTGACTTTTCGACACGTTTTTGACAATTCGTTTTATTCAAAAATTTTTGTAAATATCGTTTATTTTGTTATGATTTGTTTTATCAATAGTGGTACTTTAAATATGTTTTTTTACATCTTTGCACTAAATTTTTAATAAAACGAATGGTCAAAAACGTACCAAAAAGTCAAAGGCGTCAAACAAAAAAAACAAAGGAAGCACTCTACAGCACGCGTGTAGAATGTAGATTTATATACTGAAAGTGATGGCAGTGCGTCAGACGTGCGTACATGCATGTAAAAGGCTTATCCGATGGCAGAGCTGGCAGTAAATACTAGTCACGTATTACCTGCCTGTCATTGCTATCCGCAGAAGAATGCATGCATGCATGGCATCTTCTGTCTGGCCGGCGAGCCGATCGACGAGATCATGCATGCACCGATGCACTCATGCACGTAGACGCTTATGTGTCCAGAGTGAGAGAAATGCGGCACGGTCGATAGATCAATGGTAGCGATCGACTCTCTCCTTGAATGCTGATCGAGATTCGCACCAGCTAGTGCTGGCCGGCCAATAATGCTTGCAGTTGCATTGCACCTGCACACTTGCACCGTTGCACGTACGTACTGTAGTGTGCAGGGCAGGCGACCCTGAGGCCAATACGTGTGCAAGCCATATTGCCATGGCCCATGGGGTTCAAGCCCCACGCCCCCACGTGTATGAGAGAGGGACCCTGAGGCTGCCAGAGTGCCAGTCTATCGCGCACGTACGTACGTACGTATACGTACCGACGTACGTGCCCGGCCGATCGCGCGCTGCATGTCTACGTCCTGGTCCTGCTCGTGGTCCTGCTCCTGCTTGCATGCGTGGTGTAATGGCGTCGCTTACAACGGAGACCCGGTCGCCGAGCGGGCTCGGGCGTGACGTGTCGTCCCCGGAGCGGGCCGGGCCGGGGAGGTCACGACGTCACGTGTCCTGTGCTCGCGGCGGGGGGCACGGGGATTAAACTCGCGCAGGCACAGTTCCGTACGCCCTGCCACGGTATGCATGAATGGTTGAGAGAGGGACAGCGACGATACGCCGGGCACGCACTGATCTAGATCTAATATAAATCGATTCATGACTATTCATCTGTATTTTCATCTCTTTTATATATCCTAAGGATTAGCGATGAGAAGGGATGGAGTGTCGAGGTACGCAGCGTGTCCAATGGGCTTGTTGCGTGGACAACAGCAAAAATCTAGGTTGCAGGCAGCCAGCGACGGTAACGCATGTGTAGGGATGGAAGAAAACTCAACCCGCTAGGCCACAATGTTGGTCCTTAGCGTGTGTGTTCGATTTAATAACTTTAATTTGGTGTGCTCTTCCTAATGTACCGTTGTAATCCCTATGGCTCTGTCGTGCCTGCGTGCAGCAATGTCATGCTGGTATCGTGGTGGTAGTAGTATATAGACCGGAGTAGATCGATAATCAAAACATAAGATAAGAAAATGGCAATTTAATTATCCCATTAATTATTTTTAAAATGAAAACGACAGAAACTTTGTCGTTCCATTCAAAAAGAAAAGAAATACAATATACAAAAGAGAAAGGGGGAGGGCAAGAGAGAGAAGAGGGTAGGGGAGAGAAGGCGACCCGGCCAAGGAGAGAATACAACGACCTGGTGCGAAGCACCAAAGGCCCACCACAACGCAAACACCGGCACGACGCATGCCACCTCAGCCAACACAACCACCTTGCCTGAAGGTGACAACAATAACAACAACGACGATAACGACAACAACAACGGCCTGAGACCACCGGTAAACACAACACGGCTAACCAAGGGACACAATAGCAGACAACCACCCAAACAGCAGAGGTGACACCTTCAACAAGGGAGCGACGCAGACAACACTACAGGAAAATGAACTTTTAACATCGGCCAACTTTGTTTACGTCGGCTCGGACGAAGCCGTCGTAAATAAAGAGGTTATTTACGTCGGCCGGGCCGGGCCGACGTAAAAAACCGTATAGGAGAGTAGTAGAAGAGTTTTCACCCAAAGCTATAGGAGCAAGGCAACCACCATGAAGATGCCTCTAAGAAGGGGAACGACGCAAAAAGTGTCACCAACGACGTACCAAGCGGGAAGACTAGGTAGAGCCTAGGTAGAGCAAAAAAAATTAAAAATTAATATTTTTTCCAAAAACTAAACCGTGTCTGCACAGAGAACATTCATAAAAAGCTGATATTATTCAAAAAATTTAAAGTCCAAATTCATAAAAGGTTATTTGCCTGTACATTTCTTAACCATTACTTATTCATTTTTATAGGTTGCAAGAAAATCATTAAAAATAGAAATGTTTTAAAAATTAAACCGTGTCTACACAAAAAAACATTCATAAAAAGTTTGATGTTATTAGAAAAATTTTAAAGTCCGAATTCACAAAAGGTTGATTTTAGCATAAGATTTTTTTACAATGTAAAACAAAGAAAATAGACCAAGATTTTATGGTTCAATCCCATTTTTTTTTACTTCTTTACCAAATTGTTTTTTACCGTTTTGTTTTTTTCCAGATTTTTTTCACAATGTGACAAAACAATAAATAACTTAAAATAGAGTAAGATTTTAGCATAAGTTTTTTTTACAATTTGAAAAAAAAGAAAATAGACCAATATTTTATGGTCCAATCCTATTTTGTTTGACTTCTTTTCTAGAATTTTTTACATTGCGAGAAAACAATAAAAAAGAAAATAGACCAAGATTTGACCATAAGGTTTTTTGCCATGTGGAAAAACACAAAAAAGGAAAAAGACCAAGATTTTATAGTAACACAGTTAATCCATTATTTCTTTCCTTTACTTTCTAGTTTTTTAAGGCGCAAAAAAGGAAAAAAAACTAAAATAGGTCATCTATCTTCCATTTATATTAAAGCGCTATCGCAAAGAAGCTACCTCGCGGCACGCGTGCTCGCTGCCGTGTCGCGGCGCGGTGCGTCTGCGTTTGTACATTCAACCACAACCGATCGATCGTGACCCAGGGTTAAATCCGGTTGTCCATTTAACACTTATATATAAAATATTTTTTACCTACCAAGCCACAACAGCTCGATGCGTTTGGGCTGGTGGTTTTCAGCGTTGGGTTTAAGTTCATAGGTCGCGAGCTTAAGTCTCAACGCCTCCCTTTTTCTAGCTTTTCTGTTGCTCTCCCACCTTTCCTCTTCTATCTACCTATTATTCTACATACCAATGTCTCAACAACAAACGATGCTTAGCTCAGCTGGCCTGTTAAATCTTAGTGCAGCGCAAGGTTGCTGGTTCGATCCCTAGCTTTGGTCCCTTTTTAAACTTTTTATTACACTTTGTAGCCCTCTAAAAAAATTGGATCATAATTTCATGGTACGGGTTGCTAAAAAGGTATATTCATTTTCAAAATTTAAAACAACCATAGAAAAAATCAAAGAAAAACCTATTCCTTTCTTTTATTCCAATTTTTACTAGCAAGCTAAAAGGAATCCAAAAAATTAAAATTTTCTAAAATGCAGCCAAAATTTTATGGTAAGTGTACATAAATGAATTTAACATTACAAATACTAAATTCTACAATATTAATTATTAAAAATAAAAAATAAATTTTTTTAAATATATAACTATAGTTTATAAGCATGTATTCATGACGATGTCCACAAAAAAATCTAACTATTTTTAAAACATTTATGATTCCAGATAGTTGTATTACGAAATAATTCATTCTTTTCTTTTATTCTAAGTTTTGTGACCACTTAAAAAATTCTGAAAAAAAACCTTTACAAAATGCACCGTGGTGTCATGGTAATGACCTACAAAAAGATTTAGGCATTAAACATTAATTTAAAAAATAAAAAAATGGGAACAACAAATGAAAGGTGTAATGATTTCTTATTCTTTTTTTGTTATACATCTTTATTTCCTCAGGCATAAGATGGCATGCAGTGGCGCACCATGGACACGCGCTTACCCTGCTAGTTATTTACTTCGATGCAGAATGCTGCATGCAAGGAACCGAAGGCAACGTATCCTATGCACCCGTAATTGCTGTGCACTCATGCAACCAAGCGCTCGTATCCATCAGATCAAGATCGCAGCGCCCGTCTCCATCTCCTGGCCATTTCGCAAATAAACGCCCGCCTTCCTCCATTTGTTTTTCAAATATGCCCTCAGCTGATCGCCCATCTCCAGCCTCTGTTCGCTCCAATTGTTTGAGCGGGACGGGGAAACACCACCGCCCCCGAGGAGTCCCTCGTCGCCGTCGCCATGGAAGCCCTCGGCGCCGCCCCGTCCTGCAACCCCCTCGCCGTCGGCGTGGAAGGCCCATCTCTGACGCCCCCTTCGCCGGTCTCCATGGAAGGCCTCGTCGTCGTCGGAGCTAGGTCACGCGGCGCCACCCAGGAAGACCCCCGCCGCGCAGACGCCCAGGAGGTCGATCGCCATCGCGGCACCGCCCAGGTGGTAGACTCTAACGTCATATGCGCCACTGCCATGGATAGCGGTCACGCCGACTCTAGCACCATGGCCGTCACCACCGTGGATAGCACCCCCACATGCCCTGCCATTGGAACTCCAAAGAGAAAATCTACAATGCCTTTGTTTGTAAG
>SPJY01037796.1:642808-670490 GCA_005191435.1 Raddia distichophylla | reverse complement strand
GTTGTTGTTGGTATTCTGTTGATTGTCCAGGGATTCGATAATTCCAGTAGTTTGTTTGCTGAAGTTGCTCAAGAACTTTCCTGCTTTGCTCCTCAAGTTCATAGTATATTCTGAGTAATTCATTATAGTCCCAATGTTGCTGCTCAAGTTCATAGTATTTTCTGAGTAATTCATTATAGTCCCAATGTTGCTGGTTTGAGTTATCCTTTCTCTCAGCATCATTAACATCTGATGAGTAAGTATTAGATTCTGAGGCATTTTTCTCTTTATCCAGATCAATTTTTCTATATGTGGAAGTCTACAAAAGGAAAAGAAGGTGCTTAGCATATTTTGATTACTGTGACTACGCATATCATGATCTCCTATATATTGTTTTAATATTAATATGTCATTGCAGTGGTTATGGCTTCTATTGGGATAAAGAGACCTTGCCGCGCTACTCCCGGGTCATTATTTGGTATGCTGCCATTTGACAAGTAATTTATCTCTTTTTTTTCTTCTGCTAGACGCAGGGCAGAAGGATTACGGCATGCTGAGGCCTCTGAGCTACAGGGGAACTGATGTGTTCATCCTGTCCTTCTCTCTGAACAGCAGAGCAAGCTATGAGAATGTTTAGAAGAAGGTAAGGCACTCGGAGAATCTGATTGCTCAGGTTAGCTCATCTTGATGCCATTCTAGCTTGTTTGTTGTAGCGCTAAGACTTGCTGGAAGTGGAACCTCTTTGGTTTTGTAGTTATGTTGCATTGGCTGGATTAATGGATTCAGAAATAAATTACTATCGTGTTGGCAACATTCGATAAAGATGGTATCTTTTAGATAATGGAATAAAATTTTGGCTTCCACATGATAAGATGTACACACCTTAATCACAAACCATACTGATGGTATCTTGCCAACAAATGAGAACACTAAAGCATTGAACAACGCATGTGTTTTAGGAGCTGAAATTGTAGCATATACTCTCAATATATAAGTGAGTAAATCAATGCTCTCTTTTTATTTGTTAAGCAAGGAAAGCAATGCTTTCTGGTAATGCCCATCGACAAAATTGTTAAAAGAGTTGTGTTTTATATGGTGATACATCCACTTGCTTGTGCAAGTAGGATCATGCTTGGTGCCGCACACAGTTTTGGTGAGAAAGAAACACTCTGCATAAGCTAATTCTATTGACCTCTTATCTTCTTGAAGTCAAATAAGATATCAACATGAATCTCACCACCTAGAAAACCTGCCAACACTGTCTTGTCCTTTACCTTATTTTCTTTAATAAAGCTCTCTCAAGTGCATTGCTAAGTTAAACCACCCTTTGTAATTTTTAGGTTTCTATAATTTATGTTTCTCTTTCTCCCCTTTAGTTCCGTGGCAGAGCATGGGCATTGTACTAGTTCATATAATAAAGCTTATCATGCCAATGCAATTTGAATTGTATTTGACCATACAAACATAGAGAATGATTTAATATCGACAAAAATAATTTTAAAATTGAAGGGAAAATAAAATAAAAGATCGAACCCACCAACTAAAATGGGCCATATTATAACTGCTTAGAACTAAAAATGAAGATAGAAAATTTAAATAAAAACTATAATTATCTATTTATCCCTCTATTAATTAATTATATTACTAAAACAACAGCCAATGAAGTGACTAGATATGCAAACGAAAGGAGAATAATTGGGCCTTAGATTCGCCACTGGCATGAGGAGTTGGCACACGAGATTATGAAAAATTACAATAAAAGATAAAAGATAAAAATAATTATCTATCTATGAATTATTATATTATGAAAACAATAGCCAACGAAATGACTATATATGTGAGAAAAAAGAACATAACTAGGCACTGGAGTTACCAATAGAATGGGGAGTCAGCATCATCACTAGCAAAGATGTTAAGACAAATAGCGAAGATAGACATTGAGATAACATCATTGGTAGTGCCAAATATAAGTGTATCTTTTTTTTTTATCAAGTTTAGACTATATTATAGTTTAGCATGATCTATATAACTACATACAAGAAAATAATTCTCTCTTTGATTAACCAAGCGCTGAAGTCACGGACGGTCGACGCTAACATCAATATAGATGACAGAGATACGTACCAAACAATAATATAGAGATCGATAGAACCTATATATCTAACGAGATTGTAGTTATTAATCTTTCTGAATAGACTTTTGACTTTATTAGCTCTTACCGCAATGTTTATGGATACATATTCAAAAAAGAATATTCTTCATTGGGGGATTTTGTTTTGTACCATCGAAATAATAGTAAGTTTCGAAATATACTATCATGCCTCCTTGCCAGGTGGAACCTTTAAGTCTATGATAGTGGGGTCGGGTTTATTCTGAAGGGAAACACTTGTGTACAGACGTCCGGCACGCCAGACTCGCGTACGCGGTGCGCTGGACTCGCGTAAGCAGCGCGCGGGCGTGCTCCCATGGGCAAAGATGGTGCATGCAGGTGTGTCCCACATTATTTTTTCTTTTGAATGGCCATAATTTTTGACTGGATGCTCTAATCCACAAACCGTTTACACCAACGTGTTCCTCGTATTTTTACGAACAAAACAAGATGTTTGTTGCCATATAAATCCTCAAACTTATCTGGTGAAACTTGGGTTTAGCCTACTGAAACTTGGGTTTCATACTCGTTAAACTTTGCCGAGCTGTCAAGTTTCAACAGGTTTCATCCAAGTTTCTTCAAGTTTCATCAGATCAATCCAAGTTTCATCAAGTTTCAACAGGTTTCATCCAAGTTCATCAGGTTATATCGAAGTTTCATTACATTTCATCAGCACACTGCCAAGTTTCATCAGTACACTACACGGTCAAGTTTTGCTAGTATAGGTATAAGTTTCATAAGTGCCTTCTTCTAGTTTCACATCAAAAAAATCGAAAAAGTAAAAAAAATAAAAAATTTAAAAGTATTTAAATGGGTTGCTCTCGATTTTAGAAGAATTATGAAATTTATTCCACATATTTTGAACATTGTTTGAATTTTGTACAAAAATTAGAAGTTTATTTGGAATTTTAATTAAAGGACGACTAACAACTCTGCCTGGAACGCGCACGGATGGCAGCGCTTGGATTGGCGCGGTGCTGTTGATCCAACGGCTTTGGTTGGTCCGGTCCGCGCGCAAGGTGTCGGACGTCCGACGCCTGGTGCTCACCTTATTCTGAAACTTGTGATTTTTCGATGGTATAAAACAATTTCTCCCGTCTTCTCTTATTAAACTTGAACTATCATCTATCAAAGATTTTCTAAATATTAACATAAATTTAGTCCTGCAAATGCGTGGATCACGCCTTGATGTTTTACAAAACACCTGCAAATGCATTATCTACAAATTACGAACGACCTATAGTGCACCACAAATAGGCAGCGTCTGGTCTAAAAATTCAGCAGCGGGTCTTGCTGCAACTCCTCGCCGGCCGCTGCCTGCGCGAGCTGCAGGGCCCCGCGACGCCGTCGGCGAGCATCTTCACCACGTCCCTCATCGTCGGCCGCGTGGCCGGCAGCTTCGCGGTGCAGAGCACGGCGATCTTGAGCACCCTGAGCATGTCCTCCTCCTCCGCCGTCGAAGCCACCCGCGGGTCCAGCACGCCGTCGAGGCTCTCCGACGCGAGCTTGCTCGACAGCCAGAACACGATGTCCTTGCCTTCGCCGAAGCACGGGTCGATGGGGCTCCGGCCGGTGACCAGCTCCAGCAGCACCACGCCGTAGCTGTACACGTCCGTCTTCTCCGTCACCTTGAGCGAGTAGGCGAGCTCTGCAAATTGCAAACATGAGAATCCCATCTTGAATCAGATCAAGATTCAAAGTCCTTGTTTTTTTTTTTTTGCGGTATCAAGAATCTGGTGATCACCGGGGGCGAGGTAGCCGTGGGTGCCGGCGAAGCAGCTGAACTCGGCCGAGTCCTCGCCGGCGACCCGGGCGATGCCGAAGTCGGCGATCTTGGCCTCGTAGTGCTCGTCGAGGAGGATGTTGGTGGACTTGATGTCGCGGTGGATGATCGCCGGCGTGCAGTCGTGGTGGAGGTACATGAGCCCCTTGGCCGCTCCGAGCGCGATCCTGCGCCGCCGCGGCCAGTCCAGCTCGCCGGCGCCGCCGCCCTTGGCCTTCCGGCGGAGCGCCTGGTACAGATTGCCCCGGGGCATGTACTCGTAGACGATGAAGTTGAGCTCGCCGCGCGACAGGCAGGCGTGGAGCTTGAGAATATTCCGGTGCCGGACCTTGCCGAGGATGTCCATCTCCGCCGCCATCACCCTCGCCGCGTTCCCCTTCCACAGCCTCTTCACGGCGACAGTGCCGCCGCCGCCCTTGAGCACCAGCCGGTAAACCCTCCCCGTGCCGCCCGACCCGATGAGGTTCTCCTCCCCGACGCCGCAAATCTCGTCGGCGTCGAGCTCCGGCGGGTGGAAAGACTCCAGCTTCCACTCGTGTCCGCCGCCGTCGCCATTCTCCAGATCCCTCTTCCTGAGCTCCTCGAGCTTGAAGCTTCTGTAGCTGACGAACAGTATCCCGACGACGAGCAGTGCCATCGCCGACGCGAGCACGGGCACGAGCACCTGCGACCTCCTGGCGAGGCCGTCACGGTGGTCGGCGTCCACCGTGCACGCGCCGGACCTGCCGGCGACGCAGAGGCCCGGGTTCCCGGCGAAAGCCTCGTCACCGAAGATCACGAGCAGCCCCAGCGGCACGTCGCCGGCGAGCTGGTTCGACGAGAAGTCGATGGAGCTCAGCTTGAGCAGCTGCAGCTGCGACGGGATTGTCCCGGTGATGGCGTTGCGCGACAGGTTGAGCGAGTTCAGCGACGCCAGCCGCGACAGCGAGCCGGGGATCGGCCCGGTGAGCGCATTGCCGGAGACATCGATCTCGACGATCCTCGCGCAGCCGCCGATCTCCGCCGGCAAGGCGCCGGTCAACGCGTTCTGCTCTAGGTGCAGCGCCGTGAGCTGCGACAAGCCGCCGATCTCCGGCGGGATGGAGCCGGAGAAGGAGTTGTTGCAGAGGTAGAGCCGCTGGAGCTGCCCGAGCCGGCCGATCTCCGGCGGGATCGTTCCGGCGAACCGGTTGTTCTGCACCAAGAGCTGGTTGAGGCTCTGCGCCTTCCCGACCTCCGACGAGATGCTCCCCGTGAAACCGTTGTCCGACACGTCGATGATCGTCGCCGCCGGCATCCCCCAGAGCCCCTCCGGGAGGCTGCCAGTAAACCGGTTCTTGTTGATCCGGAACCTTTGCAAGCTCCGGCACGACGAGTACTCCTCCGGGAACTCGCCGGAGAAGCCGTTCTCGAGAGCGAGGAGGAAGAAGAGATTCTTCCCGTGGCAGAGGTACCTCGGGAACGCGCCGGTGAAGCCGTTCTCGGAGATGTCGACGCTATTCAGCGGCGAGAACCGGCCGAAGTTCGCCGGAAACTCGCCGGAGAACCGGTTCTCGTAGATGGAAAAACCGGTGAGGAACCGCAGCTCGCCCCACGCCGCCGGGATCGGCCCGGAGAAGTTGTTCTGGAAGAGCTGGATCACCCTGAAGTTCTTGAGCTCGGCGAACGCCGGCGGGATCTCACCGGAGAGCTGGTTCCGCGACACGTCGATCTCCTGCAGGTTCGTCAGCTTCCCCAGCTCCGGCGGGAGCTCGCCGACGAGATTGTTCTTGTAGAGCTCGATCTTCGACAGGTTGCGGAGGTTGCCGATGGCCTTGGGGATCTCGCCGGCGAGATTGTTCATCGACAAATCCAGCGTCTCCAGCGCGGCGAGCTCGAAGATCGAATCAGGAATCCTCCCTCTCAGGTTGCAGCTCGCCAAGTACAGATACGTCAGGTTCTTGAGGTTCCCGATGCTCGGAGGCATCTCCCCTGGATAATACCCGTTCATGCCGACGCTGAGCAAGACAAGCCGGGACAGATTCCCCACCCACGCCGGGAACCTACCGAAGAAGGCATTGTTGGCAACGTCGAGGGTGTCCAGCGCCGCCAGCGCCGACAAGTCCGGCAACTCACCGGAGAGGCCGTTCCAGGAGAGGTTCAGGAACCGCAGCTTGGCACACCTGCTCAGCTCAGGAGGCACCTTGCCTGACAGCGAGTTGGAGTCGAGGTCGAGCCGCTCGAGGCCGCGGAGCTCGGCGATCGACGGGGAGATGGTGCCGGAGAGGTTCTTGCCCGACAGCGAGATCTCGGTGACCGTGCCGCCGGCCGGCTCCCCGCCGGCGCACCGGACGCCGGCGAACCGGCACGGCGAGGTGGCGTTCGTCCATGTCTCAAGATGGTTCAGGGGGTCGATCAGGGCGGCCTTGAACTGCAGGAGCGCCTGCGTCTGGGAATCAGCTTGGCAGCTCGAGCTCAGGAAGAAGGAGAGGAGTGTGATGAGTTGGAGGCAGACAAGGATGTACCTTCTCATTGCTTCAGAACACCTGAGAAAAAACAAGAGATAAGATAGATTTGTTAGATGGCTGTATCCAAATCTTCTGATAATGCCATTAGATGTGTTAAGATGAGAGAATCAATCTTTTGAGAGGGCAGAGGGAGTTGGTAATTCTAGATGATCAGTTGGTCACTACTCCCTAGTGGTTTAAATGTGCAGGTTCCAAATGGAGGGGCTAATTGTATTTTAGCATGCATGTAGATGAACATGCATCTATTCTGATCAGCTATTTTCAGTTGAATACTCTAAAGAAATTAGATTCTGCCGTTCCAGAATTAGTTTAATTCACTTTCAGGTATGCTGATAAGTTGTATGAAAAATACCCTTTTGTCTTCAGAATAAACACTATTGAGAGCCTTTCACATTACAGTTAGCAAGAAAAATCTAATGTCTTAACCAAAGATGCATCTTCATTCTTCATGGACATTATTCTTTGGACTTATCAATGTGCTCTATATGCTAACCCTTCCATTTTCTTGCAAACAATACTATCCTTCATCTCTGATGGAAAAGTTCATGTAAGAGCTCTGTTTGTTTACAGTGAAAACTTTAGCTCATACAAGATCATAAGGCAAAGTTAATGTCAACCTCAAACAGTGTTTTGGTGCCAACAACTTTGTATAATTGGTATGTGACCTTGACACCCCCAAAGTTTATTTGGTTTGTTAACTATATGTACAAGGATCATGACCTGTCAGCTACCACCTCCCAATCCCTACTCTGTTTCCCTCTCCCATTCATCACCAGCAGTAACAAGATTGCACTACTGTCACATGGCACATCAAACATCAAATATTTGCCCATCAAGATAACCAGTTAATGGGGGCCAAAAAAGCCGGAGCACTTGCCAAAATGTAATGCGATCAGATGATGAAATGCACACTCTTCTGGCCAAGAAAAAGATATGGTCAAGGCCATTTTCAGTGGGAATATGCGCTGTCACATACTGTTCTAGTGTGCCATCAGGCCATCAGTGTCTCTCATGGCGAAATGTGCTAACCCATTAGGCTGGGATGGATAACAAATGTTACCTTGAAACGACACGATATGACCAACCTGTAAAGAGCGAGTGATTGCTGACATAATTTGATACAGTTTTTTTAAAAAAAATATATAAAAGAATTGACCTAATTTATTTTACCCCAATGGTAATGGATAGTCATATATCGGTTTTATTTGACCTTGCTAGGTATAGTTTCTTGAGTTCTGGTTTCATTAGTCCTCCAAATTATTTTGCATGAACGATTGAACACAGCTCAGAATTTGACATCCTGTCTACCACTACTGGTGGTATGACAATGGTTTAAAATATGAATTTGCTTATTTTTCTGTCATTTGGTTAATAATTTACTGTGGCATGTCATATCAACTGAATATTGAATTGGAATGCATGAGACAAGGCTATGGGAATCAATGTTTCCTTTTCCATCCACAATATAAAACTGTAGATGATCCCTTTTTTCTTTTTATAGACACAGCATGTTGTTTGTTTCTTGTGTAAAAACTGACAAAATATTTGAAACTAGAAGAAATTTCGAGAGTTGTTCAACCCAACTATAGATGGCCAAATAGGCCGGCACGAGGCACAACATTTTGGTCCGGCCTGAAGCACGGCATGACACGATATAGATTGGGCCCGGGCCGGCATGGCCCAATCGGCCGGACATTGCTTGGGCCGACGGCTAGGCCGAGCACGGCACGATTAGTTTTTGTTTTATTAATTTTATAAATGTTTATATCAATATAAAAATATATGTGGTACCTGACATTGATTAGAGAATATTTGTGATTTTTTTGATTTTTTTGAATTTGTTTACATGTCTAAACAAAAATAACAAATGTTTGCTCAAGATCTAACGCTGGCCGGCGCGGGCGTCGGACGGGAGACTCGGTCCGATGGGCGTTGGACCGCCTCCGCTTCCATTTATTTTACCCCAATGGTAATGGTAATGGATAGTTATATAGTTTTTTTAGTTCTGGTTTCATTAGTTCTCCAAATTATTTTGCATGAACGATTGAACGCCGCTGAGAATTTGACATCCTGTCTACCACTACTGGTGGTATGGTTTAAAATATGAAATTGGGTATCTTTCTGTCATTTGGTTAATAATTTACTGTGGCATGTCATATCAACTGAATATTGAATTGGAATGCATGAGACAAGGCTATGGGAATCAATGTTTCCTTTTCCATCCACAATATAAAACTGTAGATGATCCTTTTTTTCTTTTTATAGACACAGCGTGTTGCTTGTTTCTTGTGTAAAACTGACCAAATATTTGAAACTAGAAGAAATTTCGAGACATGTTCAACCCAACTATAGATGGCCAAATGGGCCGGACTAAATGGGCCGGCACGAGGCACGACATTTTGGCCTGGCTCGAAGCACGGCACGAAACGATATACATAGGACCCGGGTCGGCACGGCCCGATCGGCCGGACCATTCTTGGGCCGAAGGCTAGGCCCATGACCGGCACGGGCACGGCACGGCATGATTAGTTTTTGTTTTATTTTCATTTAATAGTATGTATATTAGAACAAACTATAATGGAATATACATAAAGGAACAAACGTCCTACTGGCTATCAGATGTGGAAACAAGCCTTAAATCTTAGGGTCAAAGCCTGGTGGCCTCATTTTTATCTATTTTGAGCATATTTTCTTAGCCATTTGCTAGATGGGCCGACATCCCGTCGTTCCTCGGGCCGGTCCGGCACAGTTTGGTAGGCTATCGAGCCGTGCCTGGGCCTTGGCCTCGGCCCATGGGCCAGCACGACACGAGCCGTTTCTCGGCCGTGCCTAAACGGGCCCATGCCTAGATGGGCTCATGCCGGGCCGCCCATTTGGCCATCTATAAACCCAACTCGACATGTGAGCTTATTCTTATTTTCTTGTGTCTTTAGCTTTTTTTTTATATTGAGCATGTTCCCCAAAGCTCTTAAAACAAGTCAAGCAAAGCGGGTTGGACTCTCCAATGTGCTTTATTAAGCTCTCGAAGTTTAGCTTAGTAACAAATAAGACAATCAGTAAATCAATTGAACAATCGAAAATATATTGCTTCTTTGGAATAAAACTAGTATATTCCCTATTTTGGGGCAAAACAAATAGTAGCCCAATATATTTAATAGTAACTCATGATCGGTGTGTTTCACATGTTGCTGCTTGGTAATGAATGTCTGAAGAGGCTTTTTATGGTCCTACCGTTTGATGCTTAGAGGTACCAAAATAAGAGCCATTGATCAAGATAAATATAACCGCTCTTAAAACAAGGTAACTCTAGATATCCCTTCTCCCCCTCATGGAGGTACCAAAATGATTAAGGGTAATAAAGTACATAAACTCCCTTCTACATCTCTCTCCACTTTCCGATTGAGGCACCGCCAGCCACTACACCTCCCCTAAGTTGTGCCACTATGACACACTGCTCGGCCTAACCCACAACACTCCATGCTCCAATGTTGCATTGCCACCTAATTAACCATCTGCAGCGCCGTCTCATTGCTCACACACCATTCTTTCTTGGTTCTCACCTCCAGTTATACCATCATGCCACACACATCTCTTTATTGAATGGACGAAACTTCGGCCATCCATTTGAAAGGGGAAAAAAATCTTTGATCATTCATCGGTTGTAACTAGACCGAAAATAATCTGATAGATTTTTGGAAGCATTTACGTGTGTGACAAAAACATTTTTTTCATGGGGATATATGTTTTCATGAGTGATACCCTGTCCTCCAAAGCCGTGAGATGTGTTGATGGTAAGATCAGTAGTTCATGTCAATCAATCAGACATGTCTAAAACATCTTCCATCACCTAGGGAAGTATTTCCAGTGATATTCATAATCTTTCATTTTTACCGTCCACTAAACTAGGATTATCAGGATAATCAACTTAGTTATGGCCCGCAAACACTAGACATGCCAACATGCAACATATGCTTGCCTAGGCTCAGAGCAACTGGAATGTGGGCCCAACAAGCATCAGCAATTTTGTAAGCAGTTTCTAATGCATGAAACGATTGGAATGGAAACTTCCAAAGATACAAGGAACCCCATTAAAGGAAAACATAACTGTCAGTTATGTTCAAATGGCCTAAATCCATCCGAAAGTAAAAGAGAAACTACAAAAATAACAAGCAAATCATAGGAAGTGCATGCCGGTATGTGCTCAAAACTAAAATCATCGACATAGAAAGCATATCCGGAAGAAGTAGCTAGTAGAAAAAAAAAATTCCGGCGAATCAAGACACTCCAATTAATCTTGAGCAAATTCTATAACCAAAAGGAATGCAGAGACATGAATCGAAACAGAGAGAAGTAACCATACTATTAGCTCAGTGATCAGATGCGCACTCAGGCTCTCAGCAGTAGCACCTCCTCAGCTCCCACTCTTCTCTGGTCCATCAGTCAGCTCATCCTCCTCCCTTCCTCTTTCTCTCTCTTCCAACTCTTCTCACCAATTGGACACAAAGAACACCAGCAGCAGGAAGAAGAAGAAGAAGAAGAGCAAGAACCAATGAAGCAAGGCAGATGAGGCAAGGAAGAGAGGAAAGATGTGCCTGTGTGGTTGGTTCAGTTTGGAGCAGGGGTTGATAAGAGAGAGGGAACACTTAAAGAGTGTTAAGAGAGTTAGCTAGCTTAGCTCAGCTCCTTGCTATTTCAACTGGCTACTAGAGGAGTTATGTTCTTGGCATTTGTTGGAGGGCATTTCAGGCATGGCACCCTATAACACTACAGATGTACATGTTCATGTTGGCCTGTAGATATGTACATGTATAACGAGAAAAGAATACATACATACATATGTACATGTTGGCCTGTAGATAGGTGTATCAAATTGGTGGCCGGTGATGGGACAAAAGAGATGAAGATAGAAGAGGAAGCGACGAGGGAAAGGTTGTTGCTTGTGGGAGTGCCATTTGAGCAGTGGCATGCCTCATTGGCTGTAGCTGCTTCTAACTCGCCCATGTAGAAAAATTTAACTAGATTCTACTGCATCCTAAACTGGCCGAGCTCAATCATTCTAGCTAAGCTGAATTGTTGAAATAAAAAAATATTCCTCTTCTCGAGTCAGAGCGACCTAAAATAGTTTTAAGGAATAGTTTTATTTTAACGCTTCTGCTAATCATCAGACGAGCTTAGATAATTTTAAGAAATAGCTTTATTTAAACACTTTTGATAGTCATTAGGTGACTGAGATTTATTTAACTCTCAGTCTTTTTTTACCACATCTGCATGCTCCCGTTGGATTTTTACCTTATAAAAATATCTAATCTACGGTCTAGAAAATCGACTTAAGTAGTCGTCTGATGTCAAGCCAGTACCTTATTTAAAAAGCCAAAACTTTTAAATAGTGAAAATGGCAAAAACTTCTAAGAAAAAAAAAAGCACTTGCTCACAATGTCTTCTAGAAACCGAACCGTGTTTTGCCATTTGGCAGAGTTATACGTGCGTGGTGGATATGGCATATGAACTTGTGGTCACGTGCGGATGGGAATTACACAGATGAGGTTGCCTCCTTTAGTTAATGGCGTGTAGGCGTGTAACGCAACGAAAAAAGGAGTTGCCTTTTAGTGCCTCCGCGTCACATGAAAGATAAAACCTCTAAGTCCAGTTGATAAGCTATAACACAAACACAAGGCTTGTTTCAATTTCAATATTATGTAAGCTTGCTCTTTATGCATGGGTAATGTGATAGCAAACGGATTTTGTTTTTCTGAGGAAAAAAGAGAAAGCTATGACTTGCTTATCGCTAGCAATAATAAATTGTTTATGCATATAGAAACAACACATATATATTCTGAAAAGCATATGCATTTACAACAACATAGTTTTAGTGGATGCGTATATAAATTGTAATAGTAATTATCAATTAAAGTTGTATTTTGAACACCGAATCTATGTCCAAAACATCATGTTCTGTGAACAGAAGAAGGTAATTATTTACCATATTATGCAAAGAATAATAGGCATGAAGATTTATATAAGGGGTTTTCACATAAATATGCTATTACTGTAGTACAAGATACTACCAAATACTTGTTAAATAAACTAAAAAACAATTCGTGCTACTAGTTAGGTCGATAGGAATGAAAAGGCCCTCCTGTATATCATTATAGCGTATTGCAAATTCTCTCCTGTATAGATAGATATATACAATCCCTCTCTCTCAAAGAACAGCACGTACAGTAGCCAGCTCGATCTCTAGTAGCAACAAAGTGCAAACAGAGTGCAAGCGTCTCGTGCTTGAACAGTCCCGTTATGCATGCACAATTTTTTTTCACGCACCGTTCATGGCTTTCTTCTGAAAAAAAAAACTTGTTGCAATGTACATAAATAATAAGGCTAGTTGCATGCATGCACGAAAGCATTGAAGCAGCAAGGGTTGACTTGAGCCAGTAATTCCTTCCGGCCGTGGGCGACGCCACACGCGGCGGCGGACACGGGTGAGCCGGCGCGCGGCTCGCCGGTCGCCGTCAGGCGGGTGAAAAGAGGCCGGGGAATGAGGTCAGCAGTGAGGCATGCATGCGCGCGCGCGATGGGACTCGTAGAGGGAGGGCTCGATCGATCGATCACTGCTAGGGCTCACGTGACGGCCTGTAACATCCCAATTTGGGAAGTATTGCCAAAATTTGCCAAAATTCAAAATTTATTTAAATTTGAGCTAGACCTGACACATGGGCCCCACAGCCGCTCTCTTCCTCTCTCTTTCCCTCTCTTCTTCTCTCTCTTTCTCTCCCTCCTGCTCTCGCTCGCTCTCTGTCTAGTGGACCACGCCATCGCGTCTTCGCTCTGCCCGAGCCTGCCCTGGTCCGCGCCGCTCGTCGCTCGCGCCACCATGCGCCACGCTGCGCCGTCCCATCGCCGCGCCGCGCCGCACCGTCCCGTCGCCGTACCGCGCACCTCCCCGCGTCACCACACGCATCCTCGGGTCCAATGCTCGCCCCGCGCCGCGCCTATAAAAGCAACGAGCTCCCCTGCCGGCGCCGGTTTCCACTTTTCCCCGAATTCCACACTCGCCGCCACCGAAGGAATCCCCGGCAAACCCGTGAGCCCCTCTCCGATTCCCCTCGCCTGGAGCTCATCAGGACCTCCCCTAACCTTTCCCCCTCCTAATTTCAGTTGAGGAGCACGGGGTCGTTGTGCCGTCGCATCCTCTGCTTCGACTACCGACGGGTCTTCTGCCCCAGAGCCTCCTCGCCTCCGCCGAAGTAGCGAGTGTCATAGGAACCGTAGGAGGCCGTAGATGCCGACGCGCGAACGCAAATGGCCAGAGGAAGGCCGTAGCGCCGCCGAGTCGTTCGCCGTTGCCGTCGGGCCACGTCGACGCACTGAGGAAGACGATGAAGGAGCGCCGTCCGATCCCGTGCCAAGATTCGTGCCGACCCTTGGGCGCTGAGTCACTGGGTGGCAGGCCCCGCCTCTCAGCTCGCCCTGATCGCGCCCGTTTAAAACCCGACGCCGTGTCACTGCCCGGTGGGCCCTGGTCCCACTTGTCTGGTTAAGTGTTGGCGTCGCTGGAAGGAAGGCGTCAGTCCCGCGCGAAGACCCCCCCTGAAAAGCCGCCTTCGGCGTTGCTTCCGGTCAGCCCAGGCGCGCGCAAGCAAATGGGCCATGGGCGAATTGCGCGAATGGGCCGATTCGCTGGTTGACTAGGCCTAGAGAGATTATAGGGTTAAATACTGATTTAATCAATTAATCGAATTGCAGAAATAGTTTTAGATTTATTTAAAATAGCTAAAGACTCCCAAAAATTCTAGAAAAATTCAGATAAATATTAGGGCCCATTTTTGATTTCATAAAAATATAAAATCAACCACTGTAAAGGAGAAATGTGCACTGTTATTTGAAAACATAGATTTTCGTATATAGAATTGGATAAAAGTAATTTTAGGGCATTTGTTAGTTAGATTAATTAATGAATTTGCCTCAAATATTCTTGGGTAAAAATTAAATTGGTTAGATAATTGTCTTCTCGATTTGGGGAACAATTTAAAAATGTCACCCTTGCTTAATATATCCATATAATTATTAAATGATTAAACCCAACAATTAAATATCTAATTTCCCTATTAATTAAGTTATTTAAGAAATCAACTTTAGAAAGGATGTTATTAAGTGATACAACATAGGTTTATCTTTTTCTAGTTAGGAGAACTTAGTATAATGTCAACTTCGATAAACATTACCTCTTACATAGGTTGAATTTCGAAAAGTCGTCATCGTATGTCGCTTAAAACCCTAATAACCCTATTTCGACCTTATCGTACGAAATCGTATTTTGGGGTTCAGTAGACTATTATATACTCATAATTTTATTTATTTATGCACTTTGTCATGCATAGCATATCATACGAAAGGTAGGTTCGCTAACTAATCTTAGGCATTAATGATGAGGGCATGACCTAAGTCGTGCATGCATCATGTTTTCTATTGCATTAGTAAGTAACTGTTGGTTTGATTAGATTAGACGTAGGCGATCCCGAAGGAAGGTTTGGGGACGCCGAGGAGGAACACCTAACTGATCAAGGCGAGTTAACACTTACTCTTTAGATGTAGTCCGTATTAGCTAGGGAGAGATAGCGACTTTCCCTAGTGCGGATTAACATCACTAAATAGCATGTTCATTACCCAGTTTTCTGTTATCTATTTTATTTATTAATTAAATGCATGCTTAGTAGACTGCCTAGTTGTTAATCATGTAATAATTATACATGCCTGCCTTGAAATGTGTAGCCTTAATGGCTGCATTGATTGTCATTGCTCTTGTTAGCCTATGATTAGTCTGGTAACCACTTTAACCCAACCTAGTGGGTAAAACTTACTTAGACTGGCTTAGACTTAACAAATCTTCTGGCAAATCGCCACGGAACGGTGAACCGATATTCACCGTTCATTCATTATTCTCATTTAATATGATATGACATATGACAGTTAGGGCTGGTAGTCGCATGTTGGGCTGATTTGTGTTTGGGGTAAAGTCATGTGGGAAGCTGGTCTATGTGGGCCGGATTGGTTGAGATAGTCCAAGTATGGTATGGTCGATGACCGTGGAAGTAGAGAATGATCAGTGGGTTGCCCTTAGTTGGACATCCAGAGGGATGATTAAGGCACGAGATGCCTAGTGACATCCAGAGTAATTAAGCTCTCTCTCTCTTGAGTTTTCTTTTTCTCAGAGCCAGTGTTGACAACTCTCGAGAGAAACCCTCTGTCTCAACGGTTTCTAGAGATACCGCTGTCGAGAGAGAAACATGTTTATCTCGAGGACCCTTTTTTGATCTTTTTTGGTGGTCAACACGCCTTCTTTAGATTTTCAAAAAATATTAGAGACAATATTCATCGTTTCAAAAATATTGGCTAGCTAAATTAATACATCACCTAATACTATCATGATTTTCTTTAGGAGTCCAAGACGTCCAGAGTGGTCGATTCATCTCAAATTGATCACATCCGTAAACTTCAACTTAACATTCTAGTAAAGTGTACTTAGCACAACTAAGATATGTTCACAAATTTCCACTTTGCGTGGCATAAACCTTGATAAACACTTTGGCTTGCCAAACTTTGATATTTGAAAACAATTTTCCCTATTTTCTAATTTCATTACAAATTATCATTCACTAAATTAGATTTTAAATACTACAAATTAATGCACGAAACTATAATCTTTTGCAAATCACTCCTTTTATTTAATGTAGAAAACAATAATTGAATTATTTCCATCAGACATTAAATTATCCAATCCAAGCTAGCTCCAAGGCGAACCAGATTGCATATGTCATTTATCAGCTTGCCCTCCACTCGCAGTCTGTCGGCCGAGGTGAGCGAGAACGAATGGCAAGCAACTAATTAGCAAGAGCCATGATCCAGAACTTATCTGAAAACTCGTAATGTTTCACGAACGTTGCGTTAGCAACTAATTGTTAACAACTTACATAAAAAATATATATCGTTGCGTTATGACCGAACGTTCTTAATTAAGGGGGGAAATCATCATTCTATGACGTGGCAGGACACAATATTGGTATATATTTCCATCCATCAATCAGAACGTGGATCCATCGATTCGATCGATCGATCGCGAGCAGTACAGGCCTACATTACTCTCGTGATGATTGCTACAGCAACACCCCGCGCTTCATCAACACGCAACGCAATTACAATGACAAAAACATATGCCGGCAGCTGCTTGCAATTAGTAATATATTATTCGATTTACTCCTTGTCAAGTTAATAAAAAATTTCGAAATTTACTCTTCTTAATTTGTGTGAACCATTGCCCACGTAATTGCCTGCAGACTTGGGAATTTCTTGCCACATTTTCTTGCTGAAATTTTTGGTGTAAAAACGACGGGACAGCTAATTGTAACATTTAAGATCATCTTATGAACTTGCATTTAATTTTTTTTTTCCTGGTCGCAATTAAATTAGGCGTGTCCAGTGTGGCGTGGATAAGCGCCACGTATTACTAGTGGCCCTGCATCTGCCCGTAGGACGGGGGCTCTCTCCCATTGGCTGCTACTCCGTACACAGCATCTCTGCCACGTCGGCAGCATCCAGGCCTCCACGTAAGGCAACGGCATCCACATCCCTGCCCCTTGGGGCACGTACATGTGTCTCGGTCTACAAGTTAATTTGGCCCTAGGAGTGTTTTGCGGGTCTGGTCAAATGTATTCCGGTCCTTGAAATTTATAAAATAAACTTATATGGGAGTGCCCGGAATCTAGGCGACTGCCCAGGCGCGTGCGCTTGTTAGGTCCACTCGTCGACGAGTGCGCGGAAGAGCCTAGCCGCCTAGGTTCTAGCAAACCCAAACTTAGGCTGTTTGGTTGGCTGCATCTTAGGAGTTTTGCATCAGAGATACCCCCTCCGATCAAGGCTCTAGAGATACGACCAAATTGAGCGTTTCCTCAGAGCCAGACTCATATAATGTAGTTGAGCGCATCTCGTGACTCCGAAAGCCCCAAATGCACCCAACCAAACATCTTCTTTTCTCAACCTGTTTCAGTTTATACAAACAACATCTCTTGCATCCCACCAACATGTATCCCACCAACCTGGTTGAGCTGGTACTAGCCAGGTTCACTTGATAAGGCAACCAAATGACCTAATAATGAAGTTAAAGTTTTCCAATTTGAAATCAAGCCGCTTTGTATGGTATTCCCGCGTTCCCATTAGGGTTAAGTTTTTTCCGAGTAACCTCGAAGAGGGGTTGGAACTCCGACAATTCATTAAAAAAGATAGAAAAATTACAGCACAAAGCATTGAGACCCATCGCAGAGCAAACGCTGCCACCATGCACACCACGTCAGCCTAATTAGGCCAATATGCATGCCACCACGTCCTAGGCCGAACACCACACCCAAGGACAACAACTAACAACACCACCGGTGGCACACCAAAAGACGCTGAACAATCCACATGACTCAATCGGTCTACTACAAAAGCGGCAATGGCACAACTACTCAAAGGAGAAAATCTAGTACACCAGCAATGCGTGAGAGAACAACCATGACGCCTTCCAAAAAAGAAAGCGACAACGAGATCTCCGCCATCATGCGGCAACCCAAGGGTTTTCACCAGAGGAAGAGGGAGCACCTACAACGGTGCCGCCAAGGGGAGAAACGGCATTGGAAGGCGTTGCCACCGCAGTCCAGCGCAGGCTGGGCATAGCTTTCACATGGCACATCCTCGTCCCGAAGCAGCACTGCCGGAGGAACTAGAGCAATGACAAGGAACGTAGCAGCCCAAAGATCACAACCGCTGAACGCCAAGGTCGCCGCCCACGTGGCCGTCCTAATGTCACAAAGCTCCTACTAGTACAGGAGAGACTGGTAGGAGGATGACACCGAGCGGCAATGTGATGCCGAGACCCTATCGAGGAGGGCCACCCGAAGTTCATCGAGGTCAAGTTTGACGAGGAATGATATGTACCATATTTGTTTGGATACTCACATCTGTACTCGACCAGAACTTTTTAAGACCGATTCGAAGTAGGGTTGTAATATTCATTTGATAATCCCTTTTGCTTTTAACACCGTTTAATTTATGACCTTTTGGATACAGGACCATATTAAATTGTAGCATTTATAATTATTTCTCCCACCTATAAAGATGGATAAAACAGTTGAGTTGGATAAATGTTACATTTTAATAAGGAAAATTATCATTTTAGTTCTTTGATCAACTATGGGCATCAACATGTTTTCGTCATTAACCTGCGGTGCTAGGTAAAATTAAAAGAAAAAAGTTTATTTTACACTGCATACTATCACATGTGGTCTATATACCCCAACTATAAAATCAGATATTCTACTATACAAAACTAAAAACAGATGCAAATAACACTTAGCGGTGGTTTTGGGGCGGTATTGCCCACATGCAAGGTTCCAGAAATCGGGATTAATCGGCGATTAATCGGTTTTTACCCTGCTCCGCTACGATTTTAGGCAAATCGCCGTGCTAGTCGGCTGACCCGATTAGTCGATCAAAAATCGGAATTAATCGGAATTAGTCGGTCAAAAATCGGAATTAATCGGTGATTCCTAGTTTTTTACACTGCTCCGCTGCTATGTCAGTGTTTATTGCGAACTTGTGACGCATGTACTATTTCATGTTGTATACTTGTATGAATACATTATGACCCTTGCGTTTGAAATACTACAATAGTACAATTAAAATAGATGAATGTCTCATCTTTTTTGTCAACATGTGTAGATTTATAAGAATAATATACTCTAGACTACCGATTAATGGCCACCGATTAATTCCGATTAATCCCCGACTAACCGATTAATCCCTAGCCCCTAGGCCACCGACCGACTAGCGATTACCGATTTCTGGAACCTTGGATAGTTGAATGGAGTGGCGATCTATGCTCTGGAATTGAGGAGATCGCGTAGAACAACTCAGAAGGCAATCCGAAGAAAGAGGGGATTAAGGGGACTAAAACTAATTTTCTTTCAAAACCTTCTTTGGTGGACCTTCGTGGAGTCCAACCACACCACTATTTCAGGGTGTTGTCCCTCGGATCGCCACGAGTCTCCTGGAATCGAGGAGATCGTGTAAAACGGCTCAGAAGCCAATACGGAGAAGGAGGGGATTGAGGGGATCAAAGCTAATTTTGGTTCAAAACCGTCTTTGGGGGAGCATAGTGTTGTCCAACCACAGATCAATTGTGGGGGGTTTGCCCCTTGGTTCGCCATGAGTGTCCTGGAATCGAGGAGATCGCGTACAGCAGCGCAGAAGCCAATCCGGAGAAAGTGGGGATTAAAGGGACCGAAACTAATTGTCTTCAAAACCGTATTGGGTGCATCCTGGCGCTGTTGATTCACATCACAATTGTGCGGGGTTGCCCTCCGAATCGCCACGACACCCCTATTTTTCTTTCTAAACCTGCTTTGGTGGACCTTCGTGGAGTCCAAGGACACCTCTATTTCGGCGGGTTGCCCCTCGGAGCTCCACGAGTCTTCTGGAATCGAGGAGATCGTGTAGAACGGCTCAGAAGCCGATCCGGAGAAGGTGGGGATCGAGGGGACCAAAACTAATTTTGTTTCAAAACTGTCTTTGGGGGAACATAGTGGTTTCCAACCTAACATCAATTGTGGGGGGTTGCCCTTCGGTTCGCCACGAGTCTCCTGAAATCGAGGAGATCACGTACAACGGCTCACAAGCCAATCCGGAGACGGAGGGGATTATGTGGACCAAAACTAACTTTCTTTCAAAACCGTATTTGGAGGAGCATCGTGGTGTCCAACCACACGTCAATTGTTCGGGGTGGCCCGTCGGATGGCCACGAGTCTCGAGGAGTCGAGGAGATCGCGTAGAATGGCTCAGAAGCCAATACGAAGAAAGAGGAGATTATGAGGACCACAACTAATTTTCTTTTGAAACCGTCTTTGGTGGAGCATCGTGGTGTCCAACCATACCACAATTGTGGGGCGTTGCCCCTTGGTTCGCCACGAGTCTCCTGGAATCGAGGAGATCGCGTAGAACTGCTCAGATGCCAATCCGGAGAAAGAGTGGATTAATGGGACCAAAACTAATTTTCTTTCACAACCGTCTCGTAATAACTTCGTATAGCATACATTATACGAAGTTATACGAGGCGCTATCTACCGCGGAGGCGGAATATGTAGCGGCGGGGAGTTGTTGTTCTTAACTCTTATACATGACACGGATGCTTAGTCACTTTGGGCTAAAATTTGAAAAAGTGCCTCTTCTATGCGATAATGAAAGTGCGGTGAAAATAGCCAACAATCCGGTCCAACATTCCCGTACAAAGCACATCGACATCCGACATCACTTCATTCGTGACCACGTTGCAAAGGGTGACGTTGTGCTTGCCCACGTGCGAACGGAAGACCAATTGGCGGATATTTTCACCAAACCATTGGATGAGGCACGGTTTTGCAAATTAAGAAATGAACTCAACATACTAGATAGATCAAATGCGTGTTGATTGGTTTTTGTGATTTTGGGTCTTATTTGAATCTTTCCATTTGCTCTTGACCCTTGTCACACTTAGGGGGAGTTTAATTTCATCTCATGATTTCAAAACTCCCTCTAGTGGTGAAAAGATAAATTTGATTTTGGGTTAGCACATTCTTGTCCTATATTTCAAGCCAAAACAAATTTGAACTTAATAGACTATCTTTATCATCTTACCATTTCAAACTTCTCAATTTGAAAATCTTATCTCTTTGAAAAATTTGCTCCATATGCATATTTCTTCTCTTGAAAATCATATGGCATCAAAACTATTGAAAATATTTAAAAAGGAGCCAAAATTCAAAAACATGTGCTTAAACTCTAAAGTGAACCCCTATGCTCGATTTTCATGCCTATATGAGAAATCAAGGCAAAATTTAGGTTCACACATTTTGTTGATCTCTAAGATCAAAATTTGGATTTTTGAATTTGACTTGATTTCATTTGTCATATTATAATCTTATCTCTTCAAAATTAAAAATCTTATAAAATCACTTCAAATTGCTCACATTTGAATCTTCCTTTGAATTTTGAGCAAAAATGGAGATCTTTACTTCAAAACATTACTTTTATATATAAATTCTCGCTTTGGTGGGGCCCACTGGTCAGGAGAGCAAGTTGCTGTGAAATTTACCTTTATCGGACGCTGTCCGGACAGGCTCGGACGCCGTCCGACAGGGTTTGTGTGGGCTAAATATTGTCCTGTCGGACGCCGTCCGGTAACCACCGGACGCCGTCCGACCAAGTTCAATTAGCGCCGAAATCCTTCTGTCGGACGCCGTCTGGCCGACCCGCGACCCCGTCCGACGAGCCTCCTGTGTGCTGCAACCTTGCTGCCGGACGCCGTCCGATAACCGTCGGACGCCGTCCGACAGGGCCCAACCAGGCGGAACGGCTGTATAACTTACCTCTCCGCCTCCCTCTCTCCTCACTTCTTTTCCTCTCTCCTCCCAAACCGGCGCCGCCCCTGCTTCTTCTCCTCACCGGGGAAGACCCCCCGGCGATCTCCGGCGACCTCCACCACCACCGGCGGCTTCCTCTCGTCGTCCTCTTCGATTCCCACCGCGGGGATTGGAGTTTGGCGGCCCGATTCGTGCGCCTCGTCTCCATCAAGTTCCCCTCCTTTCCCCTACCGGGAGAGGCCTAGGGGACGATCTCCTCGCGCACGGCGGCTTCCTCCTTCCCTCCTAGGGCTCGGTAACGGCTTCCCGTCTCTATTCCCGTCAAATTTCGTTGTTTACCGAGTTCTAGGTTTTGAATAGGTTTTTCCCGCGTCCGTATTCAGGGTTGGACCGTGGTGGGTTGGCACCGTGTCAGAGGATCGTTGGTCAGTGGCAGTTGGCAGCGAGGTTGTTCTGGTCAGTGGTTTCTTTGTCAGAGGAAGTGATTCAACATGTCGAAATCATTGAAGAAATTTGGGAAGGCTCTAGGCAGGACCCTCAGTGGTCGGCGCGACAGCGACAGTAAGGGCGACCCGGATTACATAGATGAGACGGCTAGCAGTGCCGCTCCTCCTCGTCCAAGTAGAGTGTCTAGAGCGGACTTACAGCAGCAGCCTGATCAGGGACTTCATTGGACTCGGATGGCGGGCTCTTCTTTTGGCACCACCGAGGATTTTGATGATGACACATATGCTGAGGACCGAATTGATGAAGACGTTACTGAGACTGTGGTCGCTGAGGACGACCCCGTGGATGATGAGGTTCTGAAACTGTCAATGGAAACATTGAGGAAGAAGAGATCGGTCTCATATGCCAGATGGTTCCCTCAGCGGCGAGAGGAGACCAGGGATTTCAGGTTCTACACAAAGTTTCAGAAACAACTGTACATGTGCTTCTCTGCTCCCTCGACTGGTCCTAGGGACCCTCACTGTGTAGACTGGACAGAGATATCCGCAGTGACAGGACCAGAGGTACACACTATATTCAGCTCCACTCCTGGTTTGGCTGAATTAATTTCAAACAAGAAGTTGACCTGGAGCAAAGAGAGGAACTGTGAGTTCTTTGCCACTCTACTTTCTCCAGGGAGAAAACACTTTCCCTTTATCCTCAATATAGCCTTGACTGGACCGAGCCAGCCCTGCGCCACCCGTTGGGGGCGTCGCGTAGCGTAACAACCATCTGCTGCGTGCCAAGGAGGGCAAAAGACAAGACGGGCTGCCAGCGTGTCCTTTCCCGGGCTATAGGTCTCTTGGGAGATATAGTGCGCTCCGGTCAAGGTCGGATGAAGTGTGGTGGGACATGGTAGTTGTCGCTACTTGCCTGCGGGCAAGCGGATTACCCGAGGGACCTTCTCCCGGGCTAAGGATAGCCCGGGAGGCATACGGTGCCGCAGGGTTTGACTGGGTCAAGCCCGGGGCAGTTGCTGGCGGGTTAAACACTTTCACCAGCACGGCCGGGAACGGCCTCTTGGATTTGTCGTGCGATGGGCCCGTATGGAATCGGCCCAAGGCCCATCCCAGGATGGGTCGTTTATCAATCACCAACACACGGGCTTCCAAATGGGCCATCGTGTAGCCCACGGAAGTCGTTCCCTGCAAGTTGCCGCCCCGGGAACAAGCGAGGATCCCGGTGGGGATAATGGCTTCCAAACGAGCCCTCAATGTTCTTGTGCCACTGTGTTAGGATTCTACTACAGGCCTATGAGGTTGAAATGAACATCCCCACGAGGCCAACATTACGCCTCTCTAGAACATGCATTCGGTAGGCCGTGCTAACTTCTCACATGTCTCGTTATCTGAACATGTGGATCAACACAACAAAAGGTTTTGATCCATCTTGTATAAACTTGCTAATAAGCATAGTGATGAGATTGGCATTGCGAGGAAGGAGGACCAACCGCCAACGATGATGGAATGAAGAGGCCATGCCAATGAAGAAGGACGAGGCCCACAACAGAGGAGGAGGCCGATGACACTAGGAGACTATAGAGACCATCATCTATGTTATCGAGAAGGAGCAACTTTGGTGTGGAGGAAGGCACCATGGAAGAAGGCCAGCAACATAGTGGATGAGGTAGAAGTCGTGTTTACAATAATTTGAGAAATGGATCAGGTCACTGGTTTAACAAAAAAAATAACCAGCGACTTCACCTATGATCAAAATGAATCAGATAGATCAAACTGAATTACATGGAGTAAGAGGCACCAACACCAGAGAAAGGGGAAGGGGGAGTGGCGATATCGTATCGATGGAGAGGGAACCGCCATCAAGAGAGGCTCGAAGAGGGAGAATGGTGTGCTGATTCGGACTTGGTGAGATCTTGAAGGTGCAATGCCGAGGTAAGGGGAAAGAGCACTAGGGACGTGGTGGGGGTCCTATAGGTGGAGAAGGGAAAGAGACGGCGTGAAGAGAAGTAATTTCTCCCTGTTGCATTTGTAGCATACGGCACCCTCATTCCTCTCCAATCCAACATTACGTACAAACCCTAGAAATAATTCTCAAATTTGTCGAACCAATCATCTTCCTATGATTTTCAAATCCTAGCTAGAAAAAAACTCAGAGAAGCTCTCCACTACCTCTCCAAACTCCAAAACATTTTGATGGACCAACCAAAATTCTCACCCTTGAGCTCCACTGGTCGATGGGTTTCTATTCATGGTTGAGAAATGCCTCGTTCAGCTCAATCAATGAATCTCTGTCTCTTGTAATTCTATGCTTTGATCCTATCAGGGTCTTTACCCTTCACGCTCTCCAAAAAACACAGCTTTAACTATCCGAGAAATCGTTTCTCATAGCGGCCCATCATGCATGAATCTGATAGAAAACATTTCAACGGCTAAATAAATCGCATGTGTTCACTTCAAATCTAGACGCCTGGAACTTAGCAAAACATACAATAAGACACTACATGGTGTAGTTTTATTCCATTTGCTATATAGGATACTCAATTAATGCATCGCTTAATAAATTTAGGCATTGGGCCACATTTAAATTTCTCGAATAGTAAAATTATACAATTTGCAGTGCTCCACAGTCCACAATTAATTGTTCCTTTTATTAACCATGAACCGGCTGCCATCCTTACCCTTAACCCACACAATCCTAGCTTCAAATTCATAATTTTTAGCCACTGGATTTGTTAAATTGGTTTCCAACAGGGTGCCAGGCACTACATACTGTATGCATGCCTCAATTTTTTGGAGTTTTGAACTTAATTTCAGTTTCTCGATTTCGTACGTATGCATGCCCCTATTTAAGAACTTTGAGTTTTCCGGTTTAGCCTTTTTCAGAGCAAAGCATGTGCAGGCATTCAACTAGTATATATAGATCAAGCATCTAGCTAGCTTTGCGCATGTTGTTAAGCATGCTAGAGCAGGGCAGAACGGGCTCATTGAGAGAGCACAAGAACAGCGGCGATAATCCTCGTCCACGAATCCAAGTAAAGAATAGGAAAGGGAGGCACCGGGAATATGACTTGATTGCCATGGACGACTTGCCGGTAGAACTAAGAATATACCGGCTGGCGCCATGGTCGCGGGTGCCAGGAGGGACCTTTTGGTTGGCCTTTTCAATAGCTTCCACGTCCAAGTTATGTCGCGAGTGGCACGGCCAGGCATAAAGTACTGTCATTCGTCGTCCGTGAGACATAATAGGAGTAGGAAAGCATTTTCTTTTTAACGAAAGCGCTCCCGTCTTAGCTCTGGCAATGAGATTCACAGCTCCATTACAGGGAGTGAGATTCAGAACTCCTTTAATTCACTGTATGATTTGATTTGATATTGTTTGGTTGGGTTAAAAATTTATTATTTTTACACAAACCGTTTATGGTAATATTTTCTAATATCTTGTGAACGTGGTTTTTAGCATTTTTGTGTAAATTGTATATGTTATCTTATCGCAGCAAGTCTCGAAGAGATCTAGATCCACCATTGTGTGTAGATGATAATGTTGTTGCAAGTACAAACAATGCCAACGGTTTGCGGTGGGATGTTCGTGCCAAACAGTGTATTGGACAAACACACCATTGAGCTTAGCTAGAGCTCAGAGCCCCGTCAGCACCAAATTCGAGTTCAAAGCGTGCCAGTGTATTTGATCCTACAATCGTCAATAAAAGACATAATCAGGACTAATTAGCTGGTTGGATCTGCAGTATATTGAACCTGAGACACAAAGAAATGGATTCAAACAATAACAGAAGGTAACAAGCTATTGGCTTAGATCAAATATAAACAAATATGCTCAATGGATAAACAATTTACTATAAAGCCAATAACTATATAGCCAATAGCTATAAAGCTTATAGAAATAACTAGATAGCAGAAAGAAGGGTAAACAGACTACAAACTAACCGACATGAACAACTAGTAAATAGAACAAAAGATAAACGATCTAACGGCCGGTCTAAAGTGACAAACCGATAGAAAAGTGAAACCAGGCGCGAGGATGGGGCTTAACCAAGACAATACTTATCTGTCTAGGATGTACCTGAAAGCCAATCAAAAAACGATGGATAACAAGTCTGTTAGAATATGCGCCAATGCAAGATCACGAACGACATCAGGAGACACGATGTTTGTTAACGCAGTTCGGCATTGCTGCCTACATCTGCGGGGCTCTGATTATGGGCGCTCCTCCCCAATCCATAATACCGCAGCACGCCGGCTAACCAGGTCACGGCCACATGCCGGCCGCTGACCTCCTCTCTTGCCTATGCTACTATTATGAGGTCGTTGTCTTGATTACACCAGGGCTGCCTCCCTTTATATAGTGGAGGTCTGGATAGAGTCCGACTCTAACACTAACCAACCCTGCCTATTACAACTCAGAGTCCTTATAACCAACTCGTACACATATTCGACACAATATCTAACAAACTCCACCTTGGAGAATATGGTCTCTCCACCTTGAAGTCGTCCCAGCGTCATGCACAAACCCGTGCACCCGAACTCTGGTTGCTTCCGTCCTTTGCAGCCTACAGTGGGCCACCCGACGAGTCCTCATCAAACTCACCGCCTTTTGGAACAAACGACGCCGATCCTGCAACATGCTTAGTAGCTCCACCTGCAACAGAAGCCCCTTCTAATAGAAGAATCTTAGCACTGTCGCTTCCGGAGTCATATGATCATATTGCCACATTAGCGTCTGCTCCCTTTGGTGGACCTGGACAGTCCCTCTTCATGTGCCCCCACTCATTGCATCTGAAGCACCGCACCGCCCTGTTATTTTTTTGTTCTTCTTTTCGGCCCCATGACCGCCTTGATCACCTAAGACTAGCAAAGCAACAGAACGAGGTTCTTCCACTGCATTTTTATTCTTCCTCAATTGATGAGACATAAGCGCCGCAGTAATATCCTCAGTTTTGATGCTATCCTTGCCATATGTCAACGTTGTGACCAAATGCTCAAAGGACGGAGGCAACGAACAAAGAAGAATAATTGCCTTGTCTTCATCAGCGATTGTCACCTCCAGATGTGATAAATCCGTGACATACCTGTTGAAAACATCAATGTGTGCTTGCAGATCTGACCCCTCCTGCATCTTCAGCCCATACAACTTCTGCTTCAGATACAGCTTACTGGTCAGAGTCTTGGACATGAACTGACTGGCCAGCTTGTCCCAAATTTCCTTCGGTGATGACAACTCCATGACATGATACATGACCTGATCTGAGAGACAAAGGCGTATGGTTGCCGCAGCCTGCAACCGCATCTCCTCCCAATCACCGGCCTCCACCTTCTCCGGTTTATTCGCCTTAAGAGCCACCACAATACCCTGCTGTATCAGGATATCCCGGACCCTCGCCTGCCATAAACTGAAGTTT
>SPJY01037796.1:599906-642491 GCA_005191435.1 Raddia distichophylla | reverse complement strand
GGCGCCGCGCCGCGCCGTCGCGCCCGCCTGGCCGCCGCTTGCCCCGCCTCGGCCCGCCGCGCCCAGCCTGGGCAGCCGTGTGCGCATGCCCACCTGGGCCGACGCAGCGCCCCGCTGGGCCGCCCTGCCGCCGCTGTAGCCGCCGCAGCGCGTCCTCTCCCTGGGCCGCCGCGAGCGCCCCCGCGCCTGGGCCGCCATGCGCCAGCGTCTGGGCTGTTGCCGCCCCCACCCTTGTGCTGGGCCGCCGCGTGCGTCCGCGCCTGCTGTTCCCACGAGCACAGTACAACTCATGCATCGTGGGACCCGCCTTAGACGTCCACCGGTCGCCGAAAAATTGCCCAAAAACCAACTCCTCCTGCAGATCCAATCTTTAAGCCCTCGAGCAGGTTTTCCAGCCCGCCACCGTGCACCACGTCCGTGCATGGCAAAACATGCCGCACCCTGACTATCCGCATCCACGCCACAGCTTCACCTCCAGTGTTGTGATGCAGCGCCTCCTGTGCAACATCCGGTCGCATCACTGCTCCCGCCGTTCCAATCTATCCGGCATCCATCCGCGTCTACCGGTCTGATCACGAACGCCGAGGTCGTCGCCATCGCCTGCCGACCTCGCCGGCTACTTTGTCGGCCTCTGATCACCTGGCCTTGGTAGATCCCCGCCAACGGTAGCCCATCGAACGGTTCGAGCCTCCTGCCCGAAGTGTCCGACACCATCGATCGAATCGTCGATCGCCGCCATGCTCCACCTTGCGCCGATGAGGTGTTTTCTGCGGCGCCCATGTATGCATAAACCCCGTGTCTCCCCCTAAATCTTCCGCATGGCCAACCTCGCCAACCAAGCTCTGATACCACTTGTTGGAGCCCGCTATGATCCTGCCATCCCATGGCCCGCCAGCGATCCGGCTCCCCCCGAGACCAACATCTGGTCTCGGGCCCAGGTCCCCACATATATTGGCCCAACTGGAAACACAACCCAGATCCTGGCCCAACTCAGCCCAAAAGACTAGCTTTGTGGGAGAGGGGTGCCTCCACCTTTTAAGTTGTGCTCCCCCATCACCAATAACCGATGTTGGGTTACCGACCATGGCTCTGATACCACTTGTTAGGATATGCGCCAATGCAAGATCACGAATGACACCAGGAGACATGATGTTTGTTAACGCAGTTCGACATTGCTGCCTACATCTGCGGGGCTTTGATTATGGTCGCTCCTCCCCAATCCATAATACCGCAGCACGCCGGCTAACCAGGTCACGGCCACATGCCGGCCGCTGACCTCCTCTCTTGCCTATGCTACTATTATGAGGTTGTTGTCTTGGTTACACCAGGGTTGTCTCCCTTTATATAGTGGAGGCCTGGATAGAGTCCGACTCTAACACTAACCAACCCTGCCTATTACAACACAGAGTCCTTGTAACCAACTCGTACACAGTCGAACGAAATCTAGAATACAACAATATTATTCTAAACTAAACCTAATGCGATAAGAGAAGATGGAAAGTAAAAGAATAATAAAAGTAGATTTAATTGATTGGTTCGGGGTCCGTGGGATGGGTAGAGTTGCAATTTAATCCTTTTATGCTGAGATGAGAGTATGAGACCCTAGGATGACGACGACAGCAAAAGCGGTGGTGGTGGGGTGGCCACGCAAAGGGACAATGGGCTCGAAGTCACCATGGCCGGGTGGGGTGATTTCTAACATACAGGCGACACGAATTGGCATGATGGTGCAAAGGTGCATAGGAGTGGTCGCACGCAGCAAAGAGCAGGTGGTACTCGTCGGCCTTGTCGTTCGTTATACGGTCATGTATCCAACATTTCGAACCAAATGTAGAGTGGCTTTGCCAACTATGTAATCAAGAACCATTTTTAGTGATGAAGAAGAGCTAATACGATTAAGTTGTTTTCGATCATAAAATGGTTGTTTCAGGCTCCTAGCTGTGTGATCAGTTCATCAAGAGATTCAATGTCCTTTCGTTTTAGCTTATTTAACTTACAAGTGGCCAACTCATTTTGACTATGCATGTCTTGCATGGTCAAAATAAGTTGCCAACTTATAAATGAAATAAGTTGTAAAGTTTTCAACCATTTGAGATTAATGACCTGATTAATTTAGGGCTCATCTTTGAGTTCACGTTGTTAACTTGCAGTAATCTGGTGGGAAGTTTTGGCCAATAAAACCATATTTGATGCAATTTTCATCTGTGACATGTGTACCACAATTAATAATGATAAGGTGTCTTCTATGTATAACGCACAAAGACAAGATGTGCTGCTGCATATCCCAACTCGCACACATCACAAATTAATGTACGTTAGATAGCTCGTTAACATGTCAAGTCTACTTATAATTTTATCAGTGAATTGTGGGCTCTACATATAGTCATCTGCAGTCCACATGCTTGTTGCCTTACATATGGATCACTTTTGTTGCTAGCTTGTAAGGCTTCCATAAAACTTAAGCAACACAAGAAAAGGACGATGAGAATTGGCAACGCCATACAACATATGTCACTCATACATGCATCAAATAATTAAGCAGGTCAATAAGCTAGGAAAGGGAAGCACCGGGAACTCCAAAACTCTGCATGACGAGGGCAATCATGCCACTTTGGTCATTCACTTGTTGTCACTACTGCAGAATGGACAGCTTGTTAGGCCAGGCGACACCAAACTCCCTATGTAGACGATGCATTTGCCACAACCTCGAGGTGGTGGACTGTGACAGGTTTCATAGCACCTTGCACTTCTAGTCTTGTAGATACCCCTCATCTATTTCCATGTCATCCTCACCATTTAGCTTCTTTGGATAACTTCTGGCTCTAGAGTACAAAGTTCATAAAAAATATGAAAATGTTGACGAGCGATGTCAATATCTACCAATACTACGATTAACAATGTTGTAATAGTGTCAGATGGTCATGCATGTGAAGACAGTGTCATCTACTTAATAAAGCACTATGCATGATCAATTATCAAAGACTTTCGCTTAATTCATATACGGAGAACTATGATAAAGCCACAAAGTATAGCTAGCATTCCCAACAGAGCCCGCGTATTACTGTAGCTAATTACTGTAGCTACTATAGCAACAGTAATACGCGGGCAGGTGGGGGGAGATTCAAACCGGCACAAACTACGCGCAGGCGGGTTGCTAGGCAGTATAGATGGCCAAACGGGCGGCATGGCACGACACGGCACGGCACGGGCACGGCTGGGCACGGGCACGATACGGCACGGCACGATACGGCACGATCAGTTAACCGTGCCGTGCCGTGCCGGCCCATGGGCCGAGGGTCAAGCTTAGGCACGACACGATGACGACATAATCGTGCCGTGCGGACCCGTTTGGCCCACCGTGCCGTGCGTGCCGTGCCGTGTCGGCCCATGAGCACGGTACTTAAAAATACCTCATTTTGACCAGCACAACACAAGTATGAAGTATATATGTTTAAATTTGAGAATTGAGAGTTATGATTCAGCACTACATAAAAAAAGCATAAGAAACACAAACTGCAGAAGTTGAGAAATGGCAAACCTAATATTTATAGAGCTGTTTTTACAAAATATGGCTGCCTCATTAAAAATCTTTCTAGGTAAAAACTCATACCTCATGAGAAAACCTAGAAAGGAAAAAAGAGTTCAGCCTAGCTCAGTTCATACGGACACAGTCCCAGTTCATCAGTTCATACAGCATTACATAACATATTACACACTGTCATCTTGCCAGTGACAAATTTAGGCAATCAGGATTCAGGTTGAGGTGGTACAACAACAACATCAGGATCTGGATCTGCAACAGCAGGTTCATCAAGGCGACTGGCAGCCCACATGACCAGATCCAGAGCCAGAGGACACCGAAGACTCACACACACACACACACACACACAGAGAGAGAGAGAGAGAGAGAGAGAGAGAGATTCAGACTTCAGAGAGAGATTTAGAGAGAGATCCAGATGTAGAGAGCACAGATCGCCGGCGAGGCTTCGCGAACATGCCGCGGGAAACCGGAGGCGGAGACGGTGTCGACGCTACGCAGCCTGCATGACGCGCTCACGGCCACACTGCCCACATGCCGTCACGCGCTTCCTATCCCAGGCGGTGCCGGTGTCGGAGAAGAGGAACAGGCGGAGACGACGTCAGATTGGAGAAGAGGAAGACGCGGAGTTGCGGTCTCGCGGAGCACGAGAGGTGAGAGCGGCTAGGGTTCCAGGAAGTGGGTGGAAGTGGAAATGGGGTAGGATCGGGGCGGGGCGCCTGCACCACTTCCCTTTTATATGGGGACGCTAGGGTTCCAGGCGTCGGGGTGGGCTGCTTGGCCGCTGGGCCGTGGGGGAGGGGAGGCAGGGCCCAGGGAGGGAGGCGGTCCGGGGGGTGGAGGAGCCGTGCCCCCATTGTGCCTGCGGCTTAACCTGCCGGCCCACGGGCCAAGGTTCAGGCCCAAGCACGACACTGTCAGTCGTGCCGTGCCGGCACGGGCCCTTGACAGATAGTGCCGTGCCTGAGAGTCGTGCTTCGGGCCGGCCCAATTAACCCAGCCCGTTTGGCCATCTATACCTGGCGGGCGCGCTGCTTTTCCCTTATGCCGATGCGTGACGGCGGGCGTGCTGCACATGCATGCTCTTATAAATAGACTTCCGCTTCGAGTTTAAAGCTTTCGACCATAACATTAATGTCGATTATTGATAGAAAAAATGCCTTTTTCTGATGGGATAAAAACCGAAAATTGCCTTACAAAAGGGATAATACTATCAAGAATACTCTTTTCGCGTCTGTCATGGTGTCACCAACATGCATGGTTTGTCTGTCAGCAACTAACGGGCAGTAACACTATCAAGAGTGCTCCTCGGCCCTATCGTTCATGCCGCCCAAGCCTTGCTGAGTGAGTGCACCCCGTCCCTATTATTGTGCATGGTCAATCCCCCTTGCTAGAAAAAAAAATGTAGCGGATAATATCCGAACCGTATCCGTATCCGATATCCATATTTTGAAAAATGGCATGAAATTTTAGTATCCGACGGATACTAATACGGATAAGGATAATTATCCGGATAGACCTAAGTGGATACGGAGCAAATATGGTATCAGTGATATCCGACGAAAATAGAGAGGATACGGATATCCGGATAAAATTGCAATTTGGATATTCGGATAAAATTGCAACATGGATATCTAACCGAATAATGGCGTAAAACTAGATTAAGGCCCAACAGCTTGTAAACCAATACCAGACCATGACTAAACAAGCCTAACACCCCACGTCTCACCTCACCAGGCCGTCAGCTGTCAGGCACCAGCTACTTGACAAGTTTCTATATGTGATCAATGTGTCATCCGTCGTCATGTATGGTTAATTAATGTGTAAACTATATGTGCACTTTTGTTATCTTAAGTTATTATATATGTTGTGGTCAATATTGCTATGGTAATCCAAGCTTATGACGGTATACAT
This sequence comes from Raddia distichophylla, assembly GCA_005191435.1. Classification (NCBI taxonomy): domain Eukaryota; kingdom Viridiplantae; phylum Streptophyta; class Magnoliopsida; order Poales; family Poaceae; genus Raddia; species Raddia distichophylla. The sequence continues at coordinate 637,039 of SPJY01037796.1, read as the reverse complement.
ACTATCCGAAAAATATTCGTTTTTGTTTTCGGCTATTATCTGATTCCGGGTATTATCCGTTTTATTAATATCCGTTTCCGATTCAATATCTGATCCGTTTTAATATTATTTGTATCTGTATCTGTATCCGATTTAAAAAACGGATACAGATATGGTAAAGCCATTAACCGTCAGTATCCGCTCCATTTTCAGCCCTACCCCTTGCCCCACCCATGCGCCTCTGCTCGTCGCCTATTCATTGCTCCTCAGCGTTGGCGAGGAAAAACAATGAGAGAGGGGGAAGAACAAAGGGAAATAGAGTAAACACCATGCTGCCCTTCATGCTAATGGTCGTTGGATTAATTAACAAAATAGATGGATTAGAATCTTGTAGGCATTCACAGACATTTCCATGACATCGATCCCCCACCACCGGTAGCCGCCTGTCGCTAATTATTGTCAGTTCTGAACTAGTCTGCACTCGTTTCCTGAAAACCTCAAGATGCTAATGAGCACCACTGTGTCAACATCTACTAATCAATTCTATTCTAGGATTAGTAGTGTTACATATGCGAGACAAATTTTCTCATAAAGGCAGCCAGGCAGGAGCCCATAGCACAACATTATGCATGAGATGTATAGACCTTCACTTGGAGTTGAAACTTTCCATACCCCAATAAGTTTGTAGTATGGCATTAACAGACTAGTTTGTAATACGGGATTTCCTAATTTTCTTCTTCCTCGTATCATATGTCCACCCTCTTACCTCGGTGTCCGCTCGTGCATGTCTCCGGTGGCTCCTCCAGTGGCACGGCGTGTGTCTCACCCCGTCGTACGCCGCACACCATTTACGCATGCGGCAACTTAATTACTACCTTTTTTTTTTGTTTGACGCCTTTAACTTTTGAACACGTCTTTGATCATTCGTCTTATTTAAAAATTTTATGCAAACATGCAAAACAATAAGTCATATTTAAAGTTTTTTATTGATAAACAAATCATAACAAAATAAATGATATTTACATGATTTTTTGAATAAGACGAATGGTCAAAAATGTCTACAAAAGTCAAAAGCGTCAAACAAAAAAGAATGGAGGGAGTACTAACCAGGCCAAATTGTCAATTAAGACCTCGGCATTCTTGGCTTAAATTAAATTAAATTTATCTTTTTTATAAACTAAATGATATACTTCTTCCGATCATAAAAACAAGTCGTTGTTGACTTTTGGATACATCTTTGACCATAAGTCTTATTTAAAAAACTATGTAAGTTATCATTTATTTTGTTGTGATTTGTTTTGTCATTAAAGATATTTTAAACATGATTTATATTTATACATGTTTGCACTAAATTTTTGAATAAGACGAATGGTCAAAGATGTGTTTAAAAGTCAGCGGCGACTTGTTTTTGGCCTCGTTTGTTTGGGCGTTGCGTCGCGTTTTGCCCTCCCGCCGCTGGTTCAAAATACGCTGGCGACACCCCGCCAAAACGCGACGCAACGCTGGAAAACGCCGAAACAAACGAGCCCTTTATGAGCGGAGTTAGTAGTATTTTGTAGCCATTTCCATAGGTTTTAAATAATTCTTAAAACTTTTAAAATATTTCTTCTGTGAATTTTTAAACTCTCTGAGATCTCTTTTGCTGGATCACAACGTTTTCAAACTAAAATTTCTAGTAACTTTTTCGGTCAAGAAGAACGCTCGCTAAGAAAGGGAAGCACAAGGGGCATCCAATCGCGGGCGTTCGCTCGGTGTCGCTGGCTCGATGCTGCACGCAGCCTGCAGGATCGATGGTTCCTGTAGCAATTATGCATTGCCACAACCTGAATGCAATGGATCAGCATCTACGAATCGAGGAGCTCCTCGCCACGTCGACGTACAACCATGAACCATGTCACTGCTTTCACAATCAGAGCAGCCTGCAACGGTTGAACTAGCTAGTAGCTAGGCGTTCACAGCCATTTCCATGGCACCCCATGTGGCCGTGACACCACCGGTATGCCCGGCTCTTGCTACTGTCATTATTTGTAGATTTGTGGTCCTTGTGTGCTAATTAACCTGCAGTTGTTTCCTGAAAACCTAAGGATATATAATGATGAGCACCACTATGTCAACGTCTAGCAATTCTAAGATTAGCAGTGTAACATATGCGAGATAAACTAAAATCAGCATGTAATGCATGCAGAGAATAGTGTTCCGAATTCATGATAAAGTCAAGAATTACATAATATTAGGGGAAATGTATTTTCTATAGTTCTTGAAAGCAAATTAATGAACCCTGTAGAGTATTATTAAGATTTTCATATGGATAAAATAGGGAGAAACACCAATTATCATTCCTTTCCTAGGTTCGGAAGACGCTAAAATATTTACTACAATTTATTACTCCCTCCGTTTTCTGTTAGACGTATTTTGTTTCATTAGGACAAGACTTTGACCAATAATTACTTCATTAATATGTCATTTATGTGAAACAAAATCATACCCATATGTAAGTACTTTTGAATACAAATCTACCAACATCAATCTTGTGTCATAAAAGTTATGTATTAATTAAGTAATTATTGCTCAAACCTTTGTCCTAACGAAATAAAATAGCCTTATAAAAAAAACAGAGGGAGTAAGATTTATTGGAGATCATTTACTATTTTAGGTAAAATAAAAGCTATTTCTGGAATTTGCCTATATAAGAAAAGACCCAAACATGCTATTCTAACATGGTTTTTGGGTATTGGTATTGAGAAATAATTCTGTAATTATCAACACTGGCATGTATTCTTAACATTAACTAAGGCTCTGCTCTTTTCAGCTTAACGGCCTAACATCTTAAAGGTTTATCTACGTTTTGAAAAGACATATGCTTTGAGTTTTTTTAGTTCGTTCTTTCGATGCTTTGAAAGTGGGTCCTAACGCTTTAAAATGTAAGTCAAACGAAATGGATCCGAATCTCGAGAAGCACTTCAAATTTAGTTATTTCAGCGGTCCAACCATTCAGATCAGTTCAAAACAACAGAACCTAAACATGGTTTGCCATTTTGATGGTGCCTATTGCAACAGTCAGCATGTGACATGTCTAAAGTCTGTACATATAAATTAATGCGTCACAAGTACCTGTTTGTTGGTGACAAGCTCTTGGTTCACTTTAATTTAGGCTCTACATATACACTACACATGCACATATCAGCTAGCACATGGCTCTACATATATATTGTTGGTAACTTCCACAAAAGCTCGGGCAACAAAGACGTGGACATTGAGAAACCGCAGGTGCCATGCATACATATACACTATTGGACATTCGTGTCCCATGACCATTAGATTAGGAAAGGGAAGCATCAGGGACTCCACATCCTTGCACGATAAGACCAATGCGCACGGGTGCAATTCATCTCTTTGGCTATGCTTCGCTGTTCGAGCCGCGCATTTGTAACTAGGCAATAGCTGAGATGATTGGGTGCGCTTTTTGTCTTCTTCGCTATGACAAATGGCCCTTCTCATATGGTCTCCAGCTTGGATGATCGTTGTGGCATCTTCTTCAAGACAAGGTCTCGCTCTTCGAGTTCTCTTGGTCAAACTCTTTTGTTGTAGGCCTTTGCCATCATCTCATTGTATTTGTTAAGCTTTTGCTTCGCAACTAAGAGAGAAGATCGTCTGATGGGGTTCACCATGTCGACCAGCATCAGCAGGAGCAGAGAAGAGTGATACATGTTATATCTGGAGGATCTTCGATGAACTTACCATCGAATAGACAGAGGAAACAAATACCTCAGAGAAGTTTCCCATGTATCATCCTCGCGTCCACAAGCAGTTGCTATAACATTTGCGGGGCTGTCTGTTCGGCACACGCCAAGCTGACTGTGCACCGCCAGCTAAGGAAGCCTAGTGTGCAATGTCAAAGAGAAGGGAAGTGGCGCGAGTAATTGTGGTATCACTCAGATGTTCGACTTGCTCCCATGAGGCAAAAAAACAACATCGAGCTTACAATTTTGCAACGATTCCTTGGAGCGTTCCGAACGACCGAGGGAGGCTCTTGACAAAGCATGAATGGTAAAGCACCCAAGCTGATATATTCCATCTGGTTAGTTTTCAGCGGGAAGTACGTTAAATTTTATTTTTTAAAAGTTGTAACCCCTTAAAGAAAGGTCGTGTAGAACTCAAAAAGAATTAAAAAAATATTTCAAGAAATATAATAAGTATTTTTCAAAACCCCATATATAAAAATAACCATATAGTATCACATCGTTTGTATTCTATAAAAATGACAAAATCCAGTGTTAGCCTTTAATTTCAATTTAATGTGAAAAGAACAGGGCTTGCTAGTTAAAAAGTAGTGAAATCTCACTCCAGTAGAAGATGACAAGCTCCCATTTTGACAACCACACAAAGAGCTAAGGAGAGATTTCTCTAATTAGGACAAAATACCAGGATTTTCATAACATAACTAATAAATAATTGGCCCCCACAGTGATGGGCTAATTTTTGTGACTATCATATATTTTCGCAATGCTTGCACAATTTTTAAACATAAAATCTGAATATTTGAACAAAATAAAAAACTGAAAAGACCTGATTAATACTGATGCAATCGCTTTTTTATGTATAACATCAAATTCCTTCGAAATTTGTTTAAACCTTATTATTTTGGCCAATTAAAATAGAGGTTGGTCGGTTAGTCAAATCATTTCTGATATCTTCCTACTATCCGGTGATTATGAATTCATAGTGAAGACGTCCATGGCGGCATCTCCAGCCTAGAGGTACGGTTGGAGGGGCAAGGAAGACATTTTTAGCGCTATGTGATAAACCCTATATACATGTGCATGTGTACACTATAGGCTAAGCCAAGATTGAATACAACATAACAGTACGTACACCATTTGAAAAGTTCTTTACTCTCTAGCCTATGAAGTTATGCTGCCATCAATATCACTCTACAAAGAGTCCGCACATAAACGCGAGGGGTGCCCCCTAGCTATGTGATATCCATCCCCGAAACGGAGAACGGGATGGGGATGGAGAAAATTGTGCATGTGTACAGCCCGCGCTGGGCCGCCCGCCTGCGCCGCGCGCTGTCTGGCTCCCTCACGTACGCCCGCTCCCTGCGCTCACACATGCATGCACAGCACAGTACAGCACATGCACGTTTCTTTTTCTTCTCATTTTCCTTTTTCTTTTCTCCTTCTCAACTGCACAAACAAACATATATATCTCCAAAACTCTCCAAAAATATTAGTTCAAGATTAGTCCAATAAATCATCAATCATTCTCAAATATTCATTCAAAATTATCATTTTCCTTTCAAAAATATTCCAAAAATCCTCACAAAAATATGTAAATAAATTGGAAAATCACCTCATCAAATAATATTCAAAATATTCACTCAACACTCAGTTTTTTTTTAGAGTTTTGAACTTTCAATTTCTCTATCTCGTATGCGTGCCCCTATTTAAGAACTTTGAGTTTTTCGGTTTAGCCTTTTTCAGAGCAAAGCATGTGCAGGGCTGCAGGCATTCAACTAGTATATATATAGATCAAGCATCTAGCTAGCTTTGCGCATGTTGTTAAGCATGCTAGAGCAGGGCAGAGCTGACTCATTGAGAGAGCACAAGAACAGCGGCGATAATCCTCGTCCACGAATCCAAGTAAAGAATAGGAGAGGGAGGCACTGGGAATATGACTTGATCGCCATGGACGACTTGCCGCTCGAACTAAGACAATACCAGCTTGCGCCATGGTGGCGGGTGCCAGGAGGGACCTTTTGATTGGCCTTTTCAACAGCTTCCACGTCCAAGTTATGTCGCGGGTGGCACTGTCAGAGTGTCAGGCATAGAGTAGCGTCGTCATCGGTGCATGCATGAGACACGTTAGGAGTAGAAAAGGATTTTCTTTTTAATGAAAGCGCTCCCGTCTTGGTCCTGGCAGTGGGTTCGCAGCGCCATTAATTACCGGGGAGTGAGATTGAAGTCCTTTAATTCACGGTATGATTTGATTTGATATTATTCGGTTGGGTTGAAAATTTATTTTTTTTATACAAACCGTTTATGGTAATATTTTGTAATATCTTGTGAACGTAGTTTTTATCATTTTCGTGTAAATTGTAGATGTTACCTTATAGCAATGGGGCTCGACGAGATCTAGATCCACCAGACCACCACTGTGTAGATGATAATGTTATTGTAAGTAGGAACAATGCCAACGATTTGCAGTGGGGATGTTCGTGCCAAACAGTGTACTGGACAATCACACCATTGAGCTTAGCTAGAGCTCATAGCCCCGTCAGCACCAAATTCGAGTTCAAAGCATGCCAGTGGATTTGATCCTACAATCGACAAGAAAAGACATAATTAGGATTAATTAGTTGGTTCGATCTGCAGTATATTGAACCTGAGACACAAGGAAACGGATCCAAACAATAGCAGAAGGTAACGAAGCTACTGGCTTAGATCAAATTTATTAAAAAAATTATTATTATAAACTAAACCTAATGAGATAAAAGAAGACGGGAAGTAAAAGATATAATAAAAAATAGATTTGATTGATTGGTTCGGGTCCGTGGGATGGGTAGAGTCGCAATTTAATCCTTTTGTGCTGAGATGAGAGTATGAGACCCTGGGACAACCACGGCAGCAAAAACGGTGTGGTGTGGTGGCCACGCAGAGGGACAATGGGCTCGAAGTCACGATGGCCGGGTGGGGTGATTTCTAACATACAGGCGACACGAATTGGCATGATGGTGCAAAGGCGCATAGGAGTGGTCGCACGCAGCAAGGAGCAGGTCGTGGATGTCACAGTACTCGTCGGCCTTGTCGCTTGTTATACGGTCATGTATCCAACATTTCGAACCAGATGCAGAGTGGCTTTGCCAACTATGTAATCACGAAGCATTTTTAGTGACGAAAAAGAGCTAATATGATTAAGTTGTTTTCGATCATAAAATGGTTGTTTCAGGCTCCTAGCTGTGTGATCAGTTCATCAGGAGATTCAGTCTCGATACCTCAAGTTTTCAACCATTTGAGGTTAATGACTTGATTAATTTGGGGCTCTTCAATTCTTTCGGTTCACGTTGTTAACTTGCAGTAATTTTGTTGGAAGTTTTGGTCAATAGAACCATATTTGATGCAATTGTCACCAAAGCCATGTGTACCACAATTAATTTATTCATAACAATGGCACAGTGATAAGGTGTCTCTCTATAAGTATAACACACAAATATGACAAGATGTGCTACTGGTGGATCCCAACTTGTACACATCAAAAAATAATGTTCGTTAGATAGTTTTGCTAGACTTGTCAAATCTACTTCTTATAATTTTATCAGTGAATTGATGATGAGATATTGGTTGGTGTTACCGTGAGTCCTACATTTAGTCACATGCCGTCCACATGCTTATAGCCTTACATATGGATCACTTTTGTTGCTATATATAGCTCCTGAGGCTTTTCCATAAAACTCAAGCAACACATCAGAAGGGCGATGGGAATTGTCAACGCCATACACCATATGCCACTCCTGCATGCATCAAATAAGCAGGCCAATAAACTTGGAAAGGGAAGCACCAGGAACTCCAAAACTCTGCATGACGAGGGCAACCACGCCGCTAAGGTCACTCGGTCGCTGTCACCACTGCATAATGGAGAGCTTGTTAGGCCAGGTGGCACCGTATTCCCTTTACAGATTGTTGTTGGCCCGAGCCAGATAACAAATTTCTGAGAGGCTACCATACGGAGCAACTAGGCGTGCTTCGCGAAGTAACTTAGGGAAGTAACCCTCGACCTGCTCTCTTTGGTGGGGGCTCCGAAGGAAAAAAAAAACCTCTGGGGCCAAGGCTAAGACCCAACTACCCCTGCTTTTCTATCTAAAGTATGGTTACAAGAGGAATTACAGGGGGTCCCGATTGTTACAGCCAGTCATCATATCTCTCTGCCATACGATGCTGATTGTTACGGCCAGCCATCATATCTCTCGGCGATATGATTCTTGCCGGATGTTGTAGGCTGTACTTGTTGTCCCCTAATTTTCTTGGCTCCCACGAAACTGCCTTCTCCTCGCGAATAGGACTTAGGGGTTTCCGGTTCTGAGCAAGGTAGACCCCGCTCACTTTTTCCTCGCATCAGAGGGAAGGTGAGGCTTACTTCGGGTATGCGCCTCCTTTGGTCCGCCGTTGCTTCGTGCCAAGGGAGCGAGACTCCCTTCGGGTACTCTCCTCCTTTGGTTCACCATCGCTTCGTGCCAAGGGGGCGAGGCTCCCTTCGAATGCGCACCTCCTATACTATTCTGATTGGGGGCTGGTTCGCCTCCTTCTCCAATTCATAGGGGACGGGTGTCCCCTACTACAACACGGATGATGCATTGCCATAGCCTCGCGTTGGTGGACTAGGTGACAGGTTTCATAGCACCCAACACTTCTAGTCTTGTAGGTACTCTCAGCTATTTCCATGGCATCCTCAACACCTGGCATCTTTGGATAACTACTAGCCCTAGAGTTGAAAGTTCGCTGAAAATACGAAGATGTTGATGAGCAATGTTAATACCTACCAATACTACGACTAACAATGATGCAATATAGTGTCGGATGGTTTTGCATGTGGAGATAGTGTCATCCACTTAATAAAAGCACTATGCATGATCAATTATTAAATACTTTTGCTTAATACATATGCGGAGAACTATGATAAAGCCACATAGTTCAGTTATTATAAACAGACTTCTGCTTCGAGTTTAAAGCTTTCGAATATAACATTGAGGCCGATTATCATTTCTGATGGGCTAAAAACCCAAAATTGCCTAGAAAAGGGATAATGCTATCAAGACTCAAGAGTACTCCTCGGCCCTATCGTTCATGCCGCCCAAGCCTTGGTGAGTGCACCCGTCCCCATTGTGCATGGCCAGTTCCCCTTGCCCCATCTATGCGCCTCTGCTCGTTTCCTACTCGTTGCTCCTCAGCGCTGCCGAGGAAAAACAACGAGAGAGGGGAAAGAACAAAGGGAAACAGAGTAAAGACCATGCTACCCTTCATGCTAATAGTCGTTGGATTAGCAAGATAGATGGCTCACATCAGCAATATATATGTCATGAGGTGCATGTCGACTAAAGGTTCGAGTGTACAACCATGCCAAGAGTCGTTGAATGGTTTAAGGTAATAGAACAGCTTTGTCGCGTACATATACCACTCCCTACGCAAAATATAAGGCTTGTATATATAGTACTCCCTACAAATTCATAATAGATGCCGTTTTAGACAGGAATTAATATGCTAAGGTCTTATTGTAGCGCATTTTTAATTCTTCATAATTTTCAACATTCTGACAAATAAGAACCAATTCCTCATCCATGCGTGTGAAAGCGTGCGTGAACCCTAAAATGCAATCTAAGGACTAAGTGAAGGCGGTATGTTATGTGAGAAGTCACTATTCAGATATTTTAGTCTAATAGGAAATGGAGGCAACCTTTGATCGTGTAACCTTTCTTTTGAATTAATTTAAGACAGTTTTTCTGCCTTTTTCTCAAAAAAAGAAAAGAAAATGGAGGCAACAAGAAACTAGGTTCAAGCAATGGATCAAAGTATTGTCAATTTTTGTCAAAGCTCTACTTCAGAATAGAGTACTCTAAATAGGCGACCTACATCATCTCCAACAATAGTTTCCACTCTTGATTAGCGAGTAAGACAACTCTAGTTAACAATCACATGTATGGCCGTGTATCCAACATTCAAACCAGCAGCTTCCAAACTGTGTACAAAAAGAACCATTTTTAGTGATGAAGAATAGCTAATATGATTAAGTTGTTTTCTATCGTAAAACAGCTATTTGAGACACCTAGTTGTGTCGGTTAACCAGGAGAATTAGTCTTGATGCCTCAAGTTTTCAATCATTTAAAATCAATGACCTGACTAATTTAGTTTTTTTTTCAGATCACGCTGTTAATTGCGATAATTTGATGGAAAATTTTGGTCAACATAACTATATATATTTGTTGCCAATGACACCAAAGTCATATGCACCACAATTGATTCATATGCGCCAATGTCATAATCATAAGGTGTCTTCACTGTAACGCACAAAAATAACAAGATGTGATGTTGAAAGATCCAGGGCAGAGCTAGGATTTTATCATGAGAGGGGACAAATGAACATGAATTTGTTACAGAAGTCTTAATTATCATGTTCAATTAAAATTTTTTACTAAATGTTCTACTAAAAGCACAGGGCAGAACCTGTACTTTCTTTGTACTCTCTCCTTTTGATCAATGCAAGGCAGTTCTCCTACTCCTTTGCTAATAAAAAAAGAAAATCAGTTGTTACTGTCGACGTTCAGATTAAAAAAAATAGTTGCATTTACACTATATTCTCTGAAAACAACCCAAGCATAAATTTGACCAACTTTTTTGCCATTTGTACAGTATCATGTTCTCTTATTCATATTATCATATTTATTTGAACTAATTACAAAAAAGTTCTTAAAAATATAGTAGAATTAATTAGATATATGCCACTGCGATATTGTAAAATCAGACATTTGCAACTCCTCGTGTCAACGACATGTAGCCGATGTCATTGGCACATAAAGTGACAAATCTCTAAACTTGACTCTCTATGATCGCAACGAACAAAACATTATGCCCCTTTCTGTATGAACGAATATAATGATAAAATAGAGAATCATCCATGCACTTCACTTACACTAGCTAGCTTTAGTTTTTAAATAGAAGTTAAATACACATGATGAATTCTTAGACTACCCAATTGATGTTTTTTCATGCTAAGTAATGCTACATAGCTATCTGAAAAAAAAGTAGTGGAATTACTATGAATTAACTTTATGTACGTGATACACCTACTAATGAATTAGTTAAATCAGGGGACCAGGCCCATCCTATCCCCCCTTGCCTCCGCCTCTTAATGGATAGGTGACGTGATATTAGTTGGCATTACTGTTAGCTCTACATATATGCATGCTTACACATATATGATATGCTTTTGTTGCTACTTCTGTGCCACTTCCACAAAACTCGAGCAACACAAGCGAAGGACCTTGAGAACTGGCAGCACCATACACCTACCATTCATGCATGCATTGATGCATCAGTCAATCATGCCAATTAGCTAGGAAAGGGAAGCACCAGAAACACCGAAACTCTGCGTGACGAGGCCAACCATGCCATCGTGAACCTCCGCTTCGTGTCACTACAGGCGACACATATATATTTTTCCGGATGCTGCATGACCACATCCTCAAAGGTTTCACAGCACTTTGCTCTTGCTACTCCAACACAATTTCCATGGCATCCTCACCACCGGTCGTCTTTGACCAAACTTCCAGGCCTGAACTATAAAGCTCCCCAAAAAGAAAAGATGCTGATAATTAAGCAACATTGTGTCAACATGTACTAATTCTGGGAATTAAAGTGTTTACATATGCATAATAATTTCTGTAGTGAACTAGTCATGGTGTCCGATTACTATGCATGCATGCTAGGAAACAGTGTCATGAAAAAGCAAGAAACCCATAAAAGACAAAATTATGCATGATCAGTTATTAATAAACTTCCATTTCAAGTTTAATAACATGTTAAAAGTGGCTTAAATTTATTTGATTAGAAAATAAATTTATTTTTTATTCAGTTTTTTAAAATTTTGAAGACATCTATAAAAGCTGTTAAAAGAACTTCTTAGAATCCAGCTTAGCATTTAACTCATTTTAGTCTAACAAGCATATTTATTCAACTCAACCACTCTAAACATTATGTAAAGCTTTTGAGTATAACATTGAGGCTAAGTTGGCCAAATATTATTTCTAGAACAAAGGGCCCTTTTTCTGATGGGCCAAAACTCCCTAGAAAAGGGATAATACCGTCAAAAATACTCTTTCGCGTCTGTCATGGTGTCTCCAACGTTGTTTTTCTATCAGGAACTAGCGACCAGTAAATAGGGTACTTTTGCTATGAACGAAACTTTCCGGACACTTGTTAATTGGGAGCAATTGGGCATGTCCCTGCCCTGTTGACAACCAGCATCAGAGAAGCTTCACAGAAAAAAAAAAACATCACTAAAATAGGCCGGGGAGGAAGCCATCCGGGCTGCTATGTCTTTTTTGTTGCAATGCTTGATCTCATAATTGTTCCCTTCCTAGGCTGCAAGTTCCCACCGTGGGTTTGACATGATGAAAATTGTGAATTCTTTATCTTCCTCTCATGAAACTAGGGAATATCTCGTCTGACGAGAATGGCAAGGGGAGTCGAACTTCTACCTAACAGATCAAGAAAATCGGTAACACTAGGTGGCAAAAAAAACGCATTTTCGATTTTCTTTTTCATTCCACCTAATGACATTGACTTTGTAACTTTTGGTACCATTCACATTGTTGTATGACATGTGGACCACAGATATACCCAGGGGCGGATCCAACACCTAGGGAGGCTAGGCAGCCGCCTGGGCTGCTCCGGTTCAATCCCAAGGCCAAGTCTGCTTTATCCAAAGCCCTAGGTCGCAAGATAGTAAGGATTTGAAGGAGTGGAGCAGCAGCCGTCTGGGTTGCTCCGGTCCAATCCCAAGGCCAAGTCTGTTCTATCCAAAGCCCTAGGTCGCAAGACAGTTTGGATTTGAAGGAGTGGAGCAGCAGCAGCCTGGGCTGCTCTGCTGGCCTAGGTTCACCACTGGATATACCCAGTATAATGAGATGTGGGAGAATAGCCAATAATAGAGTTGATTATTTCTTTCATCTCAATTCATCTTATGTCTATCGTAGAAAATAATCGATTAATTCTGATTTAAAAATCGAAATACATGACCCTAGTTCTTGAGCATTTTCCTTGTGCAATAGTAGCACAAAAGTTGAATGGTTCACTACGTAAATATACCATCCTCTAGTCATGTGTTGTCTGATAGTACAATTTTTATTATAGAAAATACGTTTGATACCAATGAAAGATGGTGAGTGTTAAGATATATCTTTGAAATAACTCTATTCCATAGCTAGCTCATCGATCAATCTTTATTAAAGGGTCCTGTGACCTGTCTTCGTGCATGCTTGTGTTATTCGTCTTTTGAATTTATGATCTCATCAACAAGAAAACTAAATAGGTCATTTACGCATGAGGCAACTTATTAAGCAGGCCAGACCGCCAGATTGTAAATTAATTAAGAAAGGGAAGCACCAGGAACATCGAATCGCCTGCAGGATGGTTCCTGTAGCAGTTATGCATGGCCACAACCTTAATGCAGTGGAGCATCTTCGGAGGAGCTCCTAGCCACGTGGACATACAACCATGCCGCCACTTTCACAATCAGAGCAGCCTGCAACGGTTGAATTAGTAGGCGTCCACAGCCATTTCCATCATCCATGGCACCCCATGTGGCTATACCATCGCCGCCGGTATGACCGGCTCTGCTAGTGTCATTTGTATATCTGCGGTCCTTGTGTACTAACCTGTAGTTGTTTCCTAGAATCCTAAAGATAATGATGAGCACCACTATGTCAACATCTACCAATTAATTCTAAGATTAGCAGTGTAACATATGAAAGATAAATTAAAATGAGCATGTCATGCATGCAGATAGTGTTATGAATTCTTGATAAAGTCAAGAATTACCGAATATTACTCATACCAAGGGAAATATATATGCTTTTTTTTTAGGAGAAGGCAGGAGAACTGTCTTGTATTAATCCAATAAGAAAGTTATAAGATTAAAATTTAGGGGGAGGTTTAGACGCATTTCCACGGACGCGAGCTACAAGTGAGCTAACTTATTACAAAACGAGCGCCTGCCACCCTCCATAGGCACAGGACCTCCACAAACAAGTCAAAGAAGATCATCGGTGACAGCTCCTTCAAGTTGAAAACACGATTGTTTCTTTCGAGGCAGAGATACCATAAGGTTGCTAGCGCGACGGATCCTACACCCGAGGCAAGGTTGGGCAGCAGGATGTCCTCAGCCCACCAGGCGCTGATATCGTCAGTGTAGGTCCACGCGGAGCATAGAAGGCGTGGGACGTTGAGCCTGCAAGCCAGGAGGTCCCAAATGTGACAGGAGAAGGGGCACTCGAGGAAGAGGTGCTCCGGGGTCTCTAGGCATCGGAGGCAAAGGGCGCAAAAGTAATTATTCGGCAGTCCCCTACGCAGGAGGGCGTCCGAAGTCATGATCCTCCTTAGGAACAACGTTCAAGAAAAGAACTTGCGCTTGGAGGGTGGCCACTGCTTCCAAACGAGCGCTAGCGCTACAAGAGATGTCCTTCTAGCAAATTGCATGCGGTATGCTGAGCGGACAGAGAAAATCCCTTCTACGGAGAAACGCCAAATGGCTCGGTCTTGTTGGGTCGGATGTAGCATGGCGCGGCTGATCTTTTGCCAAAGGGAGACTAGCTCCATGGCGAGGTTGGGGGTGAAATTCCGTCGTAAGTCCAACAGCCAGTTGTTGTTGTGCAGAGCATTGATGACTGTGCGGTTTTTTCGTGCGAAGGCCGCAAAAAGTCTTGGGGCCACTTCGTTTGGAAATTGCCAAAGGAGCCAAGCGTTGGTCCAAAAGAGAAAGGTGGCGCCATTCCCAAGAACAAACGAGTTTCCAGTTGACACGGCACCCGCCCGCCGCAACATTGTCATTTCCACGCCAAAGCCAGGCGCGGCGCAGTTTATCAATCTTCTGAATAACCGAGGTGGGTAGGGTGATCAGGGTGTAGGACGGTAGGGCCGAGAGAACCGACTTAAGCAGGACGACTCTACCCCCCCGCCCTTGACATTATTTGCCCCCGCCAGCCTGCCAGACGGCCCGCAATCTTGTCGATTAAAGATTGGAAGTGAACGTGCTTTAGCTTCTTGATGGCGAGTGGGAGGCCAAGATACATGATGGGGAAGGACGTTCGCCGCGCGAGCAGGTTGCCGAGAATATCGTCGAGGTCAGGCCCCTTGCAGTCGATGGGCACGACCTGACTCTTTTCGAAGTTGGTGCGGAGGCCAGAGATTGCGCCAAATCTCTGTAGTATCTAGGCCAGTGCCGAGACCACTTTCTTGATCGGTGCCACAAAGATTGCAACATTGTCAGCATAGAGCGATACACGTAGGTTGGCCAGGATCCCTCGAAGAGGAGAAAGGACCCCCTCCTCGGTGACAATGAGCAGAAGGCGTTGTAAATGTTCAATTGTAAGGTTGAATAGAAAGGGGGACAACGAGTCTCCCTGGCGGATCCCTTTACAATGGATGATGAATGGGCCCGGGGAACCGTTGAGGAGGATTTGGAAGGAGAAGGACCGCAGAGAGGAGGCGATCTAATTCCCCCACTTATCGCCAAAGCCGTGGGCGCGAAGATTGTCTAAAAGATATGGCCAAGAGACTGAGTTGAAGGCTTTTTCGAGGTCTAGCTTCAGTAGGAGGGCCGCGTGCCGGATCTGCGGAGAAATTTGAATTTTCTCTGAACAAAAAGGAAGTTATCTTGGATGTGGCGTTTCCTTATGAAGGCACCCTGACAGCGTGAGATGAGCTCATCTATAAAACCGGCTAGGCGAGTGGAAAGAATTTCAGTAAAAAGGTTTCCAAAGCTGTTAAGACTGATGGGTCGATAGCCCGAGGCTGTACGGGGTCTTTTTTCTTCGGGATGAGGACAATCGTGGCAGAGTTGAGGCTTGGAGGCACAATGCGACCGTGAGTGAAAAGACATTGCAGGGCCACAAGAAGATCAAAGCAGATAAAATCCCAGCAAAGCTTGAAAAAAACCCAGGTGAAACCGTCTGGCCTGGGAGCTTTATCATTAGGCATTGCCATCAGGGTATCGTGGAGTTCTTGAAGGGAGAGTGACGCCTCGAGGGACGAAAGGTCGGCCACTGGGAGGCCGAGATTGCTCCAGTTGAATGTGAAGGGTGAGTCAGGCGTAGTAGCATGCGGCGCCCCGAAGATGGAGTTGAAATGATGGTGCAGGGAGTCAGCCATCTCATCGTGGTTGGCCAGGGGCCCACGATCAGTGAGAAGGGTGTGGATGTAGTTTCTGTGGCGCCGCGAGTTTGCCCGAATGTGGAAGTATCTTGTGTTGGCATCCCCGAGCTTGAGGCAGTTTTCCAACGAATTTTTTCAATAGCGGCCAGGCTCAGAAAACGGACCTTAAGCACCCGCCGTAATGAGATTTACTGGGGAGAGAGAGCCCGCAATGCTCCACGGCCATGTCGAGGAGGCGAATAACATTGGAAGCAATAGTGAGCTGGAGTTTTGTGTCGCCGATGTTATTCCGGTGCCAAGTTTGTAGAGCCGCTGTGGTGCGGCGGAGCTTGATCCAGAGAATCCATAGGGGGTCAGTGGATGCGGAGGGAGGCTATTGTCCATAAAAGCAAATTAATAAACCCTATATAGGGTTATTAAGATTTTCCTGTGGATAAAATAGGGAGAAACTGGAGCAGCAGCAGCCTAGGTTCGCCACTGGATATATCCAGTATAATGAGATATGGGAGAATAGCCAATAATAGAGTTGATTATTTCTTTCATCTCAATTCATCTTATGTCTATCGTAGAAAATAATCGATTAATTCTGATTTAAAAATCGAAATACATGACCCTAGTTCTTGAGCATTTTTCTTGTGCAATAGTAGCACAAAAGTTGAATGGTTCACTACTTAAATATACCCTCCTCTAGTCATGTGTTGTCTGATAGTACAATTTTTATTATAGAAAATACGTTTGATACCAATGAAAGATGGTGAGTGTTAAGATATATCTTTGAAATAACTCTATTCCATAGCTAGCTCATCAATCTTTATTAAAGGGTCCTGTGACCTGTCTGCATGCATGCTTGTGTAATTCGTCTTTTGAATTTATGATCTCATCAACAAGAAAACTAAATAGGTCATTTACGCATGAGGCAACTTATTAAGCAGGCCAGATTGTAAATTAATTAAGAAAGGGAAGCACCAGGAACATCGAATCGCCTGCAGGATCGTTCCTGTAGCGCAGTTATGCATGGCCACAACCTGAATGCAGTGGAGCATCTTCGGAGGAGCTCCTAGCCACGTGGACATACAACCATGTCGCCACTTTCACAATCAGAGCAGCCTGCAACGGTTGAATTAGTAGGCGTTCACAGCCATTTCCATCATCCATGGCACCCCATGTGGCTATACCATCGCCGCCGGTATGACCGGCTCTGCTAGTGTCATTTGTATATCTGCGGTCCTTGTGTACTAACCTGTAGTTGTTTCCTAGAATCCTAAAGATAATGATGAGCACCACTATGTCAACATCTACCAATTAATTCTAAGATTAGCGGTGTAACATATGAAAGATAAATTAAAATGAGCATGTCATGCATGCAGATAGTGTTATGAATTCATGATAAAGTCAAGAATTACCAAATATTACTCATACCAAGGGAAATATATATGCTATTTTTTTTAGAAAAAGGCAGGAGAACTACCTTGTATTATAATTCAATAAGAAAGTTATAAGATTAAAATTTAGGGGGAGGTTTAGGCGCATTCCCCCGGACGCGTGCTACAAGTGAGCTAACTTATTACAAAACGAGTGCCTGCCACCCTCCAAAGGTGCAGGACCTCCACGAGCAAGTCAAAGAAGATCATCGGTGACAGCTCCTTCGAGTTGAAAACACGATTGTTTCTTTCGAGGCAGAGATACCATAAGGTTGCTAGCATGACGGATCCTAGACCCGGGGCAAGGTTGGGCAGCAGGATGTCCTTAGCCCACCAGGCGCTGATATTGTCAGTGTGGGTCCACGACAAGCGGAGAAGGCGTGGGGCGTCGAGCCTGCAAGCCAGGAGGTCCCAAATGTGGCAGGAGAAGGGGCACTCGAGGAAGTGGTGTTCTGGGGTCTCCAGGCATCGGAGGCAAAGGGCGCAGAAGTAATTATTCGGCAGTCCCCTACACAAGAGGGCGTCCGAAGTCACGACCCTCCTTAGGAACAGCGTTCAAGCAAAGAACTTGCGCTTGGAGGGTGCCCACTGCTTCCAAACGAGTGCTAGCGCTATTGAAGATGTCCTTCCAGCAAATTGCATGTGGTCTGCTGAGCGGACAGAGAAAATCCCGTCTACGGAGAAACGCCAAACGGCTCGGTCCTGTTGGGTCGGATGTAGCGTGGCGCTGCAGATCTTTTGCCAGAGGGAGACTAGGTCCACAGCGAGGTTGGGGGTGAAATTCCGTCGTAAGTCCAACAGCCAGTTGTTGTTGTGCAGAGCATTGGCGACTGTGCGTTTTTTCCATGCGGAGGCCGCAAAAAGTCCTGGGCCACTTTCTTTGGAGATTGCCCAAGGAGCCAAGCGTTGGTCCAAAAGAGAAAGGTAGCGCCATTCCCAAGAACCAACTCAGTGCCCGCTCTGAAGAGAGTCGCGTCAATAAGGTCCACCCTGTCCAGCGAGACGAGGCACGATCTTGAGGAGCCGGATTTGGCAAGCCAAAACCAACGTAATTGGAGGGCGCGTGCAAAATTCTTCCGGTCAAGCACCCCGAGTCCCTCATGGGAAGTCGGGGAACAGACGAGTTTCTAGTTGACACGACACCCACCCGCTGCAACATTATTATTTTCGCGCCAAAGCCAGGCGCGGCGCAATTTATCGATCTTCTGAATAACCGAGGTGGGCGGGGTGATCATTGATAGGGTGTAGGACGGTAGGGCCGAGAGAACCGACTTAAGCAGGACGACTCTACCCCCCTTTGACATCATTTGCCCCCGCCAGCCTGCCAGACGGCCCGCAATCATGTCGATTAAAGGTTGGAAGTGAACGTAATTTAGCTTCTTGATGGCGAGTGGGAGGCCAAGATACATGATGGGGAAGGACGTTCGCCGCGTGGGCAGGTCGACGAGAATGTCGTTGAGGTCAGGCCTCTCGCAGTCGATGGGCACGATCTGACTCTTTTCGAAGTTGGTGCGGAGGCCAGAGGCCAGAGATTGCGCCAAATCTCTGTAATATCTGGGCCATCGCCGAGACCACTTCCTTGATCGGTGCCACAAAGATTGCAGCATCGTCAGCATAGAGCGATACACATAGGTTGGCCGGGATCCCTCGAAGAGGTGAAAGGACCCCCTCCTTGGTGGCAATATGCAGAAGGCATTGTAAAGGTTCAATTGCAAGGTTGAATAGAAAGGGGGACAACAAGTCTCCCTGGCGGATCCCTTTACGGTGGATGATGAATGGGCCCGGGGAGCCGTTGAGAGGATTTGGAAGGAGGAGGACCGCAGAGAGGAGGCGATCCAATTCCTCCACTTATCGCCAAAGCCGCGGGCGCGAAGGTTGTCTAAAAGATATGGCCAAAAGACTGAGTCAAAAGCTTTTTGAAGGTCTAGCTTCAGCAGGAGGACCGGCGTGCCGGATCTGTGGAGAAATTTGGATTTGTTCTGAATAAAAAGGAAGTTATCTTGGATGTGGCGTTTCCTTATGAAGGCACTCTGACAGGGTGAGATGAGCTCATCTATGAAACCGGCTAGGCGAGTGGAAAGAATTTTAGTAAAAAGCTTTCCAAAGCAGTGGATAAGACTAATGGGTCGATAGTCCGAGGCTGCGACGGGTCTTTTTTCTTCGGGATGAGGACAATCGTGGCAGAGTTGAGGCTTGGAGGCACAATGCGACCGTGAGTGAAAAGACATTGCAGGGCCGCAAGAAGATCAAAGCAGATAAAATCCCAGCAAAGCTTGAAAAAGACCTAGGTGAAACAGTCTGGCCTGGGAGCTTTATCATTAGGCATTGCCATCAGAGTATAGTGGAGTTCTTGAAGGGAGAGTGGCGCCTTGAGGGACAAAAGGTCGGCCACTGGGTGGCCGACATTGCTCCAGTTGAATGTGAAGGGTGAGTCAGGCGTAGCAGCATGCGGCGCCCCGAAGATGGAGCTGAAATGATGGTGCAGGGAGTCAGCCATCTAGTCGTAGTTGGCCAGGGGCACACGATCAGTGAGAAGGGTGTGGATGTAGTTTCTGCGGCGCCGGCTCAGAACATGAACCTTAAGCACCTGCCGTAATGAGATTTCCTGGGGAAAGAGCAGGCGACGCTCCATGGCTATGTCGAGGAGACGAATAACTTCGGAAGCAATGGCGAGCTAGAGTTTGGTGTCACCGATGTTATTCCGGTGCCAAGTTTGTAGAGCCGCTGTGGTGCGGCAGAGCTTGATCCGGAGAATCCATAGGGGGTCGGTGGACGCGGAGGGAGGCTATTGTCCTTAAAAGCAAATTAATAAACCCTATATAGGGTTATTAAGATTTTCCTGTGGATAAAATAGGGAGAAACACTAATTATCATTATTTCCTAGGTTCAAAAGATTTATTCAGATTTATTGGACGTCATCTACTATTTTTAATAAAACAAAAGGTATTTCTGGAATTTGCCGATATAAAAAAGAACCAAACATAGCCAGTCTAACATGATTTTTGGGTATTGGCTAATGGCTGGACTTAGAAATAATTCTGTAATCACCAACACATGGTTTGTCATATTGCTGACGCCTATTGCAACAGTCTCGGCATGTGGCATGTCTAAAGTCTGTACATATAAATTAACTAGCAGCATCAGCGCGCCCATGGCGCGTCACTTCGGACCCTTTTATATCTGACTAAATAAAGATGTATGATAAAAAAATAAAAAAAGCATTACATCTTTTGTTTGTTATTCCCATTTTTTATTTCTTTTTTGAGTTGTTGATGTCGAAATTTTTTTAAGGTTATTATCATGATATTACGGTGCCATTTGCGAAGCTTTTTTTCCCATATTTTTTTAAGTGGCCATAAAAGTCGAAATTAAAAAAGAATAAATTATTTCGTAATACAATCATTTTTAAATCCTAAATGTTTTGAAAATAGCTATTTTTTTGTGGGCATCTTCATGAATACGTGCTACTTAACTATAGTTCTATATTTCGAAGGCTTTTTATTTCTATTATTTACTAACTTCTTTCTAAAATTCATGTTTTAAGGGATTTAAAGTTTTAAAATTGAATGTCAAGAAATTTAAAATTTGGAAATAAATTTAAGGGATTTTGAATATATCAAAATTTCAGTTTGAATTCGGGTTGGGAGCTTGATTTTTTTTTTTGAAAAACTGTAAGATTTACAAAAAAGAACTATGCAAATTATACAATACAAAAAACAATGAAAACTAAATTTAGAATTTTTTTGAAATTCAAAAAAGCTAAAAGCGAATATAACAAATTCTAAAATTAAAAATATATTTAATTTGCTATTTCCCAAATTCATTCGTGTACAAGCGAGAGAGCGTACAGGCGTACAAAAATAGTTGCAAGACGCGAGCGAGCAGTATGAGCGTAAAGAGGCGCGAGCAGTGCACGCTCGCGTACAGCCGTACTCGTCAAGCCGCGCGCCGTGTTGCTTAAGTATGGAAATAAATGTTTTTAAAGGTTGGTTTAATATGGATGGCTGCAGGATTTGATTTTAGGAGCGATCGGACGGCTCAAGGACGCTGGGCGGGGAGGCCATGCCACGTGTCGGCCTGGCGACCCTCCCTACAGGCTTTGTACTATTTATATTGATTGATGCGTTAGAAGTACCTGTTTGTTGGTGACAAGCTCTTGGTTCACTTTAATTTAGGCTCTACATATACACCACACACATAGCAGCTAGCACATGGCTCTACATATATATTGTTGGTAACTTCTACGAAAACTCGAGCAACAAAGACGAGGACGTTGAGATCAAACCGCAGGTGCTATGCATACACCATTGGACATTCGTGTCCCATCTCCCATGGCCATTAGATTAGGAAAGGGAAGCATCAGGAACTCCACAACCTTGCACGATAAGGCCAATGCGCGCGGGTGCAATTCAGCTCTTTGGCCATGCTTCGTCATTCGAGCCGCTCGTTTGTAAGTAGACAATGGCTGAGATGATTGGAGTGCGCTTTTATCAGGCTGCGGTGCTGTGTGTTTCGCACGCGCCAAGCTGACTGTGCACCTCCAGCCAAGGAAGCCTAATGCGCAACGTTGTGGAGGAGGGGAGTGGTACACGGTATCACGTGGATATTGTTCAACAATCTACCACGAGACAGAACACAAATCGAGCTTACAATTTCGCAGGGATTCCTTGGAGCGTTCCGAACGACCGAGGGAGGCTCTTGACAAATCATGAAAGGTCAAGCACCCGGGTTGATATATTCCATATGGTTAGTTTTCAGGTGGAAGTACGTTAAATTTTATTTTTGAAAAGTTGTAACCCCTTAAAGAAAGGTATTGTAGAATTCAAAAAAAAATTAAGAAATATAACAAGTATTTTTTAAAAAAACCCATATATAAAAATTACCATAAAGTATTACATCGTTTGACAATTGTTTAATTTCAATTTAATGTGAAAAGAAAAAGGCTTGCTAGTTAAAAGGTAGTGAAATTTCACTCACTAAAAGATGACAAGCTCCCATTTTGACGACCTCACCAAGAGATGAGGAGAGATTTCTCTAGTTAGGACATAATACCAGGATTTTCATAACCTAACTAAAAAATAATTGGTCCCCACAGTGATGGGCTATTTCTGTGACTATCATATATTGTCGCAACGCTTGCAAAATTTTTGAAAATAAAATCTGAATATTTGAACAAATAAAAAACTAAGAAGACCTAATTAATACAGATGTCATCGTTTTTTCATGCATAACATCAAATTCCTTCAAAATTTGTTCGAACCCTATTATTTTTGGTCAATTTAAAATAAAGGTTGGCCGGTTAGTCAAATCATTTCTGATATCTTTGTACTATATCCGGTGATCATGAATCCATAGTGATTGGTCCCTGGCGGCATCTCCAGCGGTTGAGCCTAGAGGTACGATTGGAGGGGCAAGGAAGACATTTTTGGCGCTATGTGATAAACCCTATATATACATATGCATGTATACACTATATGCTAAGCCAATATTAAATACAACACAACAGTACACCATTTGAATTGTTCTTTACTCTGTATCTTATGGAGTTATGCTACCATCAATCACTCTCGATAGGGTCCGCACATTAACGCGAGGGGTGCCCCTAGCTAGGTGTCATATGCCCTAGTCCTGTCAAGGACATCCCTTTGACAACTGTTTTGTTACATAATGCATGCATACCAATACCAATTACTCCCTCCGTATCAAAATATTTGACGCTTTTGACTTTTGCACAAACGTTTGACCATTCGTCTTATTCAAAAAATTAGCACAAATATGTAAAAAAATAAGTCGTACTTGAAATATATTTAATGATAAAATAAATCATAACAAAATAAATGACATTTGTATAAATTTTTTGAATAAGACGAATGGTCAAACGTTTGTGCAAAAGTAAAAAGCGTCAAATATTTTGATACGGAGGGAGTACATTAGAAATAATAAATTAACATCTAGAAACCCTAAAGAGGGTTATTAAGATTCTTCTAGGGATAAAATAGGGAAACACCAATTATCATTTTTTCCTAGGTTTGAAAGACACTAAAATATTTTATATAGAATCTGTCCAAATTTATTGGAGGTCATCTACTATTTTAGATAAAACAAAATCTATTTCTAGAATTTGTGCATATAAGAAAAGTCCCAAAGATAGCTACTCTAACATGATTTCTGGGTGTTGGTCTTGAGGAACAATTCTGTAATTACCAGCACCGGCCTGCATTTTTAACACTAACTAGCTATTTATATGTCATTCTGCTGGTGCCTGTTGCAACCGTCAGTATGTGGCATATCCTAAGTATGTGCGTGTAATTAACGCGTTAAAAGCACTTGTTCTAACATAATGAGTGCAGCCGGCCGGGTAGGTGGCAAGCTCTTGGTTCACTTTACTGTAAGCTCTACATACACACTACACATAGCAGCATATGGACGTCCACTTATATATATTATATATTGTTTGTAATCTTCTACAAAACATGAACAACAAGAGGAGGACGTCGAGAATGGAAGGTGTCCAAGACCATTGGATCATTCTCAATATCCGTGCAGTCCTGTGCATTAGGAAAGGGAAGCATCAGCAACTCCAAAACCACGCACGATTAGGCCCATGCCCACGGTTAATTTGGCTATTTGGCTTGGCTTCGTTGTTTGTGCCGCGCATGTGTTAATAGCCACTCGCTGATATGACGTGCGGGTGCGCTTCGATCAGGCTGCAAGTTGAACACAACCTCGAGCCTGCAATTCTAAAGACATCACTAGCACCAGTTAAAAAGTAGTGAGATCGCATGCACTCCGGCAAAACATGTCAAGCTACCATTTTAGCGACCTCGTCAAATTTGGGGTCCAGAGAATTTGGTAAACCGACTAAAAATAACAGGTCTCCGCTTAGATGTGGCTGAATTTTTCTTATTACCATATTATTTTCACAATATTTGAACAGAAGCAAAAAGTACTTCAAAAAAAGTGATTAGCACTGATGGCATCACTTTTTTATGTATAGCATCACGCTCTTTTAATTTTTTTCAAATCGTATGACTATGGCCGAAAAGAAATTTAATTAGGTGAGTTTGGCCGGTTAGTCGAATCAATTCTGATAATAACCGACCATATATCTGGTCATTATAAAATCCGTACTGAGGATTTCTTAGTCCATCGTAGCGGTATCTCTAGCCTAGAGATACGGTTTGAGGGGAAAGTAAGACATTTTCAACGCCATGTGATAAATATGTCATGTACTAGCAATGTAGACGCGCCTTAGGCGCATCGGTCGATTGGTCTCGGCGATAAAGAATTAGCTTAAAGAAAAAAGATTTCATTTTGGTGATCAGGCTCAAATCAGTGGTCCACCAAAGTGCATAAGCAAAAATTTAAAACCTGAACCTTGGAAATGGTGGAAAGGCCAGATTTTGGATTTTGGACCAGTGCTTGGCTTGGGGGCTTGTCACCAATGGTTATCGCCCCGGAGTGCCATAGGTTGGTTCCAAAAAATAAAAAGATCTCAGTCAGGCATGAGCTAACTGACAACAGATGGATGACAATTGCTAGTAAAATCAGTAATGTTCAACAGTTAGAATCTTCAAGCTTTCAGCCCAAACTCTCAATGTAATCTTGCAACCCAACTCCCAAGACTCCGTCTCTTGGAAATGGACTTCTCATGGTCAATACTTAGCGGCTTCTGCTTACAAAATCCAATTCTTAGGAATAATAATGGATAACAATTTTCTCCGACTCTGGCAGGCGCATGCGGAGAATAAATGTCGCTTCTTTGTCTGGTTGACTATGCATCACTCCATCCTAACAGCGGATAGGCTGCAAGCTAGAGGATGGCCAAATAATCTGATTTGCATGATGTGTGGCCTGCAGGTTGAATCTCAGATTCATTTACTTCACACCTGCCTTTTTGCAAAACAGATGTGGCGGAGGCTTGCGAACCTCTATAACATCCCCTGTCAGCGAGAGCAGGAGAATGATTTTGTAGCCATCTCCAATCATTACCGTAATTTCTTGACAAAGGACAAGCTCAAAGAGGCTGATGGAGCTCTAATCTGCGTGTTTTAAAACTTTATGGCTTGAGAGGAATTCTCGCATCTTATCAAACAGGGCTTCTTCGGGGGCAGAATGAAAAAATGGAAAAGATGTTTCTTTAATCTATCTTCGCATGTGGGAAAAAATGAAAAAAAAAAAAAAATCAAAGCGATGGAGAATCGAACCCAGGAGCTGCTGTGCGCACAAGCCACTGGGAAACCAACTGACCAACACATGTTTGGTCACCAAATGCGCTACGCGTGTTTATTGTTCCAGCTTAGATCACAAGGTAAGAAACAGAAGGTAGAAGAGGAAAGGGAAAAAATCGAGAAAAGGTGGAGCGATTGGGACTCGAACTGCGGCCGGCTACGCGAAATCCTGCGCACAAGGCCAGCGGAGCAAACGTCCCGCGCTATTGAAATTGTGGAGGAAGAATTCGTTTTATATATAAATGATAAATGGACGGTGGGATTTAGCTATCGGTCGCGATCGAACAAGCGTGGCCATCTTGTCAACGTGGTGGCGCAGGGGCAGCGAAATGTGGAGGCACCGGGAGGCATCAACATGGACGCAGCAGGTAGCGGCCTGTTCGTGCGTTGTTATATAAAGTTGATATGTGTAATGTACTGTAATGTATACACGTACTATAGGTGAAGCCAAGATTCGATGCAAGAGTGACTCAAAAAAAAAAAGATTCGATGCAAGAGTACAGCATTTCAAAAGTTTTTCGCTCTAGCTTATGCCTGTCATTGCTCACTCTCCAGTGGGTCTGCACATCCTCGTGGGGAGTGTGCCTTAATTAGTCCTGTCAAGAGCATTCCTAGTTTCCTACGGCAACTGTTTTGTTAGATAATGCGTGCATACCAATATTAATTACATGAGGGATCCGGGTTCATGCAAACAATTAAACAATAGGTGGCTAATGTACATAAAGCAACCAGCAAACAAAATATAAACTAAGAATATAGGTAAGTGAAAACTGACGGATTGTCTACAATTCAAAATTCAACTAATATTTTAAACCATTTCCATCATGTAGGCATACCAAACTATTTTCATCTCCACGTCTAAATGCAAAATAAAAATAAACAACAAACAAAGTACAGAACAAAAAGTATATATTGCATAAATTTTAGTGAAACTTTACAAAAAAATATATATAAATGGAACTAAGATTTTCAATAGTGTATTAAAATTGCACTTTAATTTATAGTTCATTTTTAGTCGTATTAATGTGGAATTTTAAAAGTTGCAATATAGTTGTACTAAAATTGGCCCTAAGATCTTACTTCTTATTGCTATTTTAGGCTTACTAATGTACAATTTTGGTGACTAAAATGCTTAGAAAATTCAGTTAACTACTGACTAGGGACAACAAATACCACAAAACCAAAACCGAAATACGACTACCTACAATGCGGTTGGTATATACTAAAAATTAAAAGTAGTTTATTCATAGACCAATTGATTAACATCAAAAGCGTAATACTAAACATATATATACGAGACATCCTAGTATTGATGAACTAATTATATCAAAAAGAGGTGTCGAAATTCTCAACTGTCTTTAGCCCTAAAAATTGATGTTATTTATTGTCTAAAAAAATAGAAAAAATATTGTTACAATGTCACTGATGTGGACTAAACCTCGAGGCGAGGCTAGATCCGTTGGTGGCCCGATTTTTTACGGTGGAACGTACAATAGAAGCAAAGTAGCAAAGATAGAGAACCAACTTTGCGATGCCATGGACGAACACAAATTCAGCTTGATGACAGATTGACAGATCTAAGACACCCAACACGTCAACCTTGTAGTGCCAGAAGTAGTCAGTAAAGATTTCTCGAACCGTGAACTTATACGTTCTCACAAACCACGAATCACCACGTAACTCACAAACCACAGATCACCACGTAACCTCCTTGCACTTGTTTGTTTTGGCTTAAATTAAATTAAATTAAACTAAATTTAATAAAAATTTGTTATTTTTATAAACCAAATGATGTAATATTTTATAGTCATTTTTATGGGGGGTTTAAATAGTTCTTCTTAAAATTTGTAAATGCTCTGTTTGTGGCCCAATTTTTTACGGTGGAACTTGGGTGATTGGGTTGTTTTATAAATGCTCTGGCTAAACCTATTGATGGGAGAGGCGAAATTGTAGCCTCGGAATCTTGCTTAATTTAATCTCCTGCTCCGGGTATAATTTTCAGGCATTCCGTATATGAACCCCTTCAAACAGGGCTTATTGCTATCGATTCGATGATCCCTATGTACAATAGAAGCAAAGTAGCAAAGATAGAGAACCAACTTTGCGATGCGATGGACGAACACAAATTCAGCTTGATGATAGATTGACAGATCAAAGACACCCAACACGTCAACCTTATAGTGCCAGAAGTAGTCAATAAAGATTTCTCGAACCATGAACTTATACGTTCTCACAAACCAAACTCACAAACCACAGATAACCACGTAACCTTCTTGGACCTTGTTTGCTTCGGCTTAAATTAAATTAAATTAAACTAAACTAAATTTAATAAAAAAAAATTTTGTATAAACCAAATGATGTAATATTTTATAGTTATTTTTATGGGGTTTTAAATAGTTCTTCTTAAAGTTTGTAAAATATTTTTTTTTCATAATTTTTAGAATTCTTTAAAAGTCTTTCGAGGATGTCATAAATTTGATATAGTAAAATCCAACTCAACTTTAAGCTCAAACAAACAAGGCCCAAGGCATCGTATAGCAATTGTGGTTGACTACACAAGGAGATGGGACAGATACCTTAAACATCTGTTCTACCCTCCTCACCGCAGAGCTCGCACATGGGGAGTAGGGGTGTGTCCTAAATGCAGTGTCCGAGTAGTATAGCTTGACGACAAGTTACACATTTTCACGGGATTTAAATGAAAATTAAAAGGTGCCATTAGAAATTTATCATTTTTGTCCAAGTCAAACGATGTTGTGCTTTGTACTATTTTTTATAGGTTTTAATTGGTTCTTCCTAAAATTCCTAAAATAAATTTTTTTAATGATTTTTTAAACTCTACAAGACCTTTCTCGAGAGATCACAACTTTTTTATATCATAATTTTAGCTGGTTTCAGCGGAAAAGAGCAATGGTTAATTCCGAGAATTAAACAGCATGCTTCAGACACACTTTATATTGTGAGAAAACCTCAACGATAAATAGCATGCATCTCTGTATCTAGCTGAAAGAGAGTAGAAGAGATGATGAGAGTGTGGCAGGAAGGTCCAACATATAGGACCATGTGTGGAAGTGATTCAGGAGGACCGTTGGGAAGGGGATGCATCGAGAATTTCCAAACTCTACATTGGGTGCCGTTCTTGCATGAGCTTCTTGGGAATTTTCCGGGAAATTCTTCTCAGGCTTTGTGACGACGTCTTGCGACGAACCGGACATGGCTAACTGGCGGTGCTAGTAAAGACATATGAGAGAGGCAGGAGCTGATGGAGACTTTACTTTGCAAACAGTTGAGAATTTTGGCTCCATCGACAGACATTGATTCATACTTCTGGAGTAGAAACAGTAACCACTAGTCCACTAATATGTCGTACCAACTTAATTTATATTTCACAATGTTGCTTTATCAGCTGCAGCTGCCGGTGATGTATCAATTTAAATAAGTGAAGCGTCTGATTGGTGAACTGCACAAAAATGTAACATGTAACCGATGGATTTATATATGTTTCTATTCTTTCCAAGCGATGACCATCCAAAGCGTGGTAGATAGATCTTGGGGCATTTCAAACAGGGAAATTTTCCCGGTTTCTATGAAAATTGAAGCATTTTCTATGAAATACATGAATTCATAACAAGTTCTAATTAAAATCGACGACTTATGTTATTTTCCTTAAAAGCATTAACTATTTAGATACGGGTTAATAAATCTTAGGATAGTTGAGTTGGTCCACCTAAAAGTTTTTTTAGCTCTTACTGCTTACTTTACTACCACCAACTCACCTACAAACATCACCAACCGTACAAATGCATTAAACACCCCATCTATATAGTAAAACTGGCCAACTATCCAACCTCATCTCCTTCCGAACCTCATATATAAGCAAAAGATGATGAGCCGGGGAGGAATAGATAGGGCCATGAATCACATTTGCCTTTCGAGGAAAATACATTTGGAAAGAGAGGCATCAGGAGTTGACGTTCCAATGCTATAAAGGAATCAAACAATATGCCCATGCATTCCACAAATTAATCATCCGATAGACGCTGCTCCTAAAACCCTTACCACTAGGGTGATATGACATATTCCCAAAGCTTTATAGCACTTAGCTATGGCTCCTCTCCTGCGTCCACGTCGTTTCGCAGCTCCTCTCGCACGGCCATGCCGCCCTAAAATCGTCTACCGTCGGATTGCGCCGCGTATCTAGCGCCTGGGCCGCATGATCTTGCCCTTCCCCGGGGGGGTCCGATTTGCTGAAAATCCCTCGTGGTTTGTAGTTTTACTATAGAAGTCCCTCGGTCTCACAGAATTGCCCTTCCCTTGCCTTCCGTCTTCTCTGCCATCTTCACCGCACGCCCTCCATTTTTTCCGCCGCTTGCAAATAGGCCCTTTTGGCTTTTGTAGATACACCCTGGGTTTACAAAACTGGTGGTTAACCGCAGTTAACCGTCGGTTAACTGTGCTCCGCGGGTGGATGGTTAGTAAAACCGCGGAGACTTTGAAATTCGGGATAATTGATTATTTGCCTGAAATTGATGTGCACTTGACAATATGCCCCCTTGATAATTTGCCTTGTTGCTTGTGTATGACTTGTGGACCAGCGGGGCAAATGATCAAACCGCAGGGCAAATGATCAAAGGCACATAAACTTCAGGGCAAATAATCAATTATATCTTGAAATTCATTCGAATAAATTTTGAATTAGAAAATTGCATAAAATTTCTAAAAATACTATTAATTATTCTAAGAACTTTAGCTTAAACAGAATTTAAAATTCAAATTTTTTATCATCATTTCATGTGATTTTGTGTTGAAATATGCAAAACCACCAAAACTGTGGCTAACCGGCCCAAAACCGCGGCTAACCGCGACAAACCGCCGGCTAACCGGCCAATTTTTGACAAAATTCAAAATTGTATTTAGGGCCAAAACTTTGACAAACCACTGGTTAGCCACGGTTAACCGGTCGGCTCCGCGCAATAGATGGTTCGGAGAAGCGAGCCGGTTTTGTAAACCCTGGATACACCTAAGGTTGGACTGAAATTACCCCCCTGCACCCCCCACCGCTAGCTTCCCCGCCGCCTCCTCGCATGCTTCATCCGCCTCCAACCCCACGCTCCCTGCTAGAGTGGCCGCCACAGCGCGGACGCTGCCCTGCGTCCCCGTGAACCTCTCCCGGCCATGGCTGTGTGGCC
Organism: Raddia distichophylla; assembly: GCA_005191435.1. Taxonomy (NCBI): domain Eukaryota; kingdom Viridiplantae; phylum Streptophyta; class Magnoliopsida; order Poales; family Poaceae; genus Raddia; species Raddia distichophylla. The sequence continues at coordinate 606,299 of SPJY01037796.1, read as the reverse complement.
CTCCTCCCGCTCTGTTTGCTGCTCCCCACCGCCGTCCCCCTGCCTGTTCCGCTCCTCCACGTCGCTCCGTCCGCTCTGCTCCTCCGTCGCCGCTCCGCCTCTCTGTTGACCTCTCTTATCGTCTCGCCGTCTCTTCCTATCGCCCAAGGAGTTGATGTTCCAATGCTATAAAGGAATCAAACAATATGCCCATGCATTCCACAAACTAATCACCCGATACACGCTGTTTCTAAAACCCTTACCACTAGAGTTACACGACATATGTGATACATATGCTAACCGAGTTGCCACCATCGACTGCCACACGTGAAGGTGATTCATGCTTTAGGCAACTCCGACTTATGCAGACACATGCAAATAATCTATTGTCACTGCATGTTCAAATGATTGTAGTTTTCTTATTGTACTTGTCTTCGACGTATGCGGATACATGCAAATAATCTATTGTCGCTGCATGTTCAAATGATTGTAGTTTTCTTATTGTACTTGTCTACTTATTTGGCATACATATCTTCTTTTTGCTAGGACCTTATAAGTTTTATAAGAAGCTGAAAGAAGCAACATGAACACCAACACATACTAGATGATTGTACCATCTATGTTAATAATGGTTATCCGAGCCATCTGTGTCGGTTCATTGCTAGAACCGGCACAGATGGTTAGTGTCATCTATATCGGTTACTGGTTAGAACCGACATAGATATTCAACACATTTGTGCCGGTTCGTGGATAGAATCGAAACAGATAGTAGTCCAGATGACCACCCTCATCTTTTAGTGCACATTTGTGCCGGTTTGCCGACTGGCATAGATGACTACCTCATCTATGCCTAATTGTATGTGCCAGTTTCAAAATCGTGCGGATGTCGGATATGAACCAGCACAGATGGACATTTGTGCACTAAAAGATAAGCTCTCTCAAAATCTAATTTCAAAATCACTCCATGGACACAACGTGGAGAAGGTCAAAGAGAGGGGTCAGGACCCAGGACCCAGGAGTCGGCATTGCCGAGGTAATCTCCAATTCTCCATGCATGAAAACGTCGCCACTGGCGTGATCGATATAATTGTGCGACTCGTCGTCGTCGTAGCTTAGATGCTTCAGTGGACGTTCCTGCACAGGTAAGGAGGGTCATGCCTCACCGCCCTGACGTAGTAGCATACTAGCATCAGCGTCCAGCTGCATAAACTATGCATCATATCCGCATCGAAGTGATCAATAATTGCAGGATTAATTGCATGCAACTCATGTCTTGGCCGGCCGCTCGAGCTTTACGAGAAGAAAGATGTAAACGCCATCAACAACATTCAACAATTGTGCGACCATTAGTCCATTATTACATATCAAGAGTTTCGAGCTTTAAAAACTAAGAATTTATAGATCAGAATTATTAGATAGTTTATGAACCATGGGAAAAGAATAATGTTGTGCCGCTTGCTCATAGGTTTAGATGGAACTAGTTGGGATGGCGCGCCTGTGGCGCGCCAATCGAAGTAATGTTCGGAGAGTTGCGTTATGTAGCTGGCATGTACGACAGTGTAAGACACCATGAATTAACTAAACTCGACTGGCTATTACGGTTGGGCCGGATGGCATATAGCAAGACGGGTCTGGTAGCAACGTAGTGAGCTGAGTAGTAACACACAGGCAAGTATTATACAGTCTTATCTTTCCAAATTTAAATCAAGAGGGACTGTAATCAGCGGGCTAACCACATAGAGTGAAATCAGTAGCGAACCAACAAACCACAATGGTACAACCAAGTTGTAAGAAACGGACACTAAACGGTGCCAATAAATAACAAACGGTCGCCCGGTGGAGCCCACCTAGCTGTCAGGTTGCCGTTAAACGGCGCGGGCCATCATGGGCTCAGCAATGTCGACGGCGGAATAATGCCGCGGACATAGGTGGCCACTGGGGCAGGTTGCGTTGGATGCTGCTTTGTTGGTGGACCCAACGACAGAAGTGGGCTATGTCGATCACGGGGCCTCGGCGGCGCAGTGTCGGCGGCTAGCCGCCGACATAGAGGTATGTCGACAGTATTTTGGGCTATGTGGTCGGCTTTTGCCGACCACACTGACCCGGCCTGGTTCCTGTAGTGATTATCCAGAGGGTTAATTCTAAATGTTGCCTTTATTTCTAATAGGGGAAATTCTACAAGATCATGTGTTGTTGCCCAATTCCAAACGCAGGATATAATTTGATGTATTCATGTCATATGAAGTAGAGTTGTTGTTGATGCCGCCCCGAGAGCATCCACATCTGTCATTCTATTCCCGACTCTATTTCACTATTAACTATTTTCTCTATCTTTTTTGCTCAATTTTTTTTAAATTTTTCTCAAAACTTTCTATACCCTTTTCTCTAAATTTCGTTCACACTTTATACTATATTATAAAAGTTCATTCCCTTCATGAGCTACTCTATTCAAAATTATAGCCTTTTGGAGTGCCTAGAATAGATGCTCTCACCCACCAGCATCGTGCGCACGCCATTGGCGCAGCCGTGAGCTATAGCCACCTCCAAGCGCTAGCTTGTGCCATGGGTTGCTGCTTCCCACCGCAAGTCACCACTTCAGAAGATCCCAACATCATGCGCTTCTGCTTCGGCCTCTCTCAAACAACAACCTCAACTCTCATGATTTTCAATATTTACCTCCTATGTATGTGATTCTTTTTTGGTTAATGAGAAACACCCTCAAGAAAACCTTCCATGCATGTATGTAGTATTTGTTGACCAATTGTACTCGACTCAACTTATCACTGAAGCGCCATGAATTAATTAGAAAATCATGCAAGATGTATTGTTGTTTGAAATCTGTTGCCTTGTAAAAAAAATGGAGGGAGTACATACATCTAGCTCAATTTGGTGGGGCATATTCATAATTTCCTAAAAGTGCATGGCTGTACTATTTGCCTCCTATGAAAATAAGCTATGCTTTTTCCGTGACACTAATCAATATACGAGCACCAACTAAGATATTCATTGTTGCTTTCTACTCCATTTTTTCGGTGTATTCCTTTGCGACGTGGGCCACCTTGCTACCAGTATCTCAAACGGAATATTGATCAATTTGATCCTAGGAGGTTAATTAACTTGAATTTTCAAAAACTTTCTTTATAGCTTCCGATATTTCAGAACGTCTAGAAGATGGTGCTGCATTCATGTAATGCTTCACATTCGCATGCTAAATACTTCGTACTACATACGTCCTACTTGTAACTTGTGAGGGGTTTTTTTTAGCACGGTGACACGTGGGTTCTGAATAAAGAAAAGTATTGTACATGTCATCATGCACTAACATTACGATGACTATATATTTGTTGAGCTGTTAGAGGCTTCCAATTCTATTTATTATGTTGTGTTTTTTTAGTGTTATTGATGCTAGCTTTGAGTTCTGCCGTAGTACATATTAGCATCACACCATGAGGCTGCGATGCGAAATAGCAGGCGCCTGCACCTTCAAAAGCTATATACATACAGATATGCTCGTCTTTGTAGCGCACACGAACTCAAGAAACAATATAACTAGGGGATGGAGCGAATCGAGTGTGTCATGTTCTGTCTCATGGTCGGTTCGATGGGAAAGGGAGGCATCAAAAATCCAGGTTCTAACGTTACCATAAAAGTCACAGCCAGGCGGAATAGCTAGTCAGTTAGGGCATGTACAAAGAAGAGTCCAAAAGAGTCTCTAAGCACATTTTTCTAAGTGTAAGAGACCACATAATACAAAGGAGAGACACAAGGTTGCAATTGCACATTTAATCCGAACAAGCAGGCTCATTTAATCCCACTCACCGACACAACCGCAACTCACACACACGACTGGAGACAGCGTCTTCCTCCTCCACGCGCGAGTGCGCGACCGACGGCGACGACGCCCTCCACCTCGCACGGGAGACGGCGGCAGTGTCCACTTCCTCACGCGCGGGCGACGACGGCGGTGGCAGCGCCCTCCTCTCGCACGCGGGCGACAGCGGCAACGCCCTCCTCTCACGCGCGGGCGGCGGCGATGTGGGCGGCGGTGGCGTCCTTCTCGCGCACGGGCGACGGCGGTGGCGTCCTCCTCGCGCGCGAGCCGCACGACCTTCTCCTCGCGCCGTGGACGAGGATTTGGGGATGGATTTGGATGGATTTGGGGATGGATTTCGGTGGAGTTAGCGACGGATTTCGGTGGATTTGGGGATGGATTTGGGGATTTTGTGCTGGATTTGGCTGCAGCATCCTTCTGCAACGACGATGTCACCATCCTAGGTGCATGAGCATCGGGAGGGGGGAAGAGACCACTGAGGTCGTACAACGCGGATGGCCTCGACTATGTGGCTTTGGGAGCTACGCCGAGAGTCCGTCTCTCGCAGAAGAGTCGGCTCATTGGATTTTTTTCATTTTACCCCCTGGATAGGCTGTAGAGACGGGTGTCATCAATGACGTTGTACATGCCCTTAGCAACCAGACAGGAGTTTTACCATTTCATTTAAAAGAGTGTGAGTTATTTACAAGCAGTGTGTCGTCGTTACCGCCATTGCCTTTCATGAACTCATCAGTTGGAAGTGTTTCGAACAGTCTTCTGTTGTTTTTCTGCTACTAAAATACCATAATATCGGTACGACCTTTTTTGCGTGGCCTTATTTGAACTGCGACCTATACTACTTATATTTTCTTATTGCTGCGTGACAGCGTAAATTGGGATTTCTTTCCACGAAATTCTAAAGTAGGATCAGGCCTTAACTTTTTTCATGAAGACCAGTCCATGAGTGCCTAAGGGCATGTACAACGCCATTGATGGCACCTGTCTCTACAGCCTATCCAGGGGGTAAAATGAAAAAAATCCAATGAGCCGACTCTTCTGCGAGAGATGGACTCTCGGCATAGCTCCCAAAGCCACAGAGTCGAGGCCATCCGCGTTGTACGACCTCAATGGTCTCTTCCCCCCTCCCGATGCTCACATGCCTAGGATGGTGACATCGTCGTTGCAGCTCACGTGAGGAGAAGGATGCTGCAGCCAAGTCCAGCACAAAATCCCCAAATCCAACCCGAATCCACCGAAATCCGTCGCTAACTCCATCCAAATCCATCCCCAAATCCACCGAAATCCATCCCCAAATCCGTCCAAATCCATCCCCAAATCCTCGTCCACAGCGCGAGGAGAAGGTCGCGCGGCTCGCAAGCGAGGAGGACGCCACCACCGTCGCCCGTGCGCGAGAAGGACGCCACCGCCGCCCACATCGCTGCCGCTCGCGCGTAAGAGGAGGGCGCCGCTGTCGTCGCCCGGGTGCAAGAGGAGGGCATCACCGCCGTCACCCGCGCGCGAGAGGAGGGTGCTGCCTCCGCCGTCGCCGCCCGCGCGTGAGGAAATGGACGCCGCCGCCGTCTCCCGTGCGAGGTGAGGGCGCCGTCGCCGTCGGTCGCACACTCGCGCATGGAGGAGGAGGAAGACGCTGTCTCCAGTTGCGTGTGTGAGTTGCGGTTGTGTCAGTGAGTGGATTAAAGCTACTAAAATACCATAATATCGGTACGACCTTTTTTGCGTGGCCTTATTTGAACTGCGACCTATACTACTTATATTTTCTTATTGCTGCGTGACAGCGTAAATTGGGATTTCTTTCCCCGAAATTCTGAAGTAGGATCAGGCCTTAACTTTTTTTCATGAAGACCAGTCCATCAGTGCCTAAGAAAGAAATGGAAAGCGTGGTGCATGCAATTTAGGAGATGCATTAGGAAAAAGAGGCACTGGAAATTAATTAACTTTACGCCATCCGCGCCAATCTGGTCAGTAATTAACTCACTGTGCGCATGATCCGGATATCCTATGGTGATCGCCCTCTACAGCACTCGAATCTGGCGAGGCCACAGCTAAGTTGCAATGTCTCATGTCTGCGAGTTAGAAAGGAGCATTTCGAAGCTAAGTCGCAGAACTTGAGGATTTAGCCTCCCAGTACTAGTAGCACTAAGTACTAACGAGTGACGTCGGGCCTGTTTGGTTGGTGTCTAAGTTTGCCTAGCCTAACTTTAGCAGTTTGCCACACCTGTGGCGTGACTAGACCTAATCATCACTCGGGCCGGGCCGGGTTTCGGGCCGGGCTTGGCAAAGCCCGGTCCCACGGGACCAAGCCCGAGCCCGGCCCGGCCCGACGCATCGGGCCTCTGTTTCGGGCCCGAGCCCGGCCCGAAGCCCGAAAAAGCCCGAAAAGCCCGGCCCGATCCCGCAAGCCCGGCCCGGTCACGGCTTGACGCTGTTTTTCCTCAGGCCCGAACCCGGCCCGGCCCGGCGGCCGGGCTTCTGACCGAGGCCCGAGCCCGGCCCGGTGCACCGATCGGGCCGGGCCGGGCCGGGCTTTTTCGGGCCGGGTCGGGCCGGGCTCGCCGGGCCGGGCTGCCCATGAACAGGTCTAG